>JBAMJV010010963.1:0-22210 GCA_037951105.1 Echinarachnius parma | reverse complement strand
AACACATAACATAACATAACTATGCCAACATCAAAAGTCTTGTGCACCATAATGAGTGTCACTGGCGTAAATCTGTCCGGAAAACACAATGCATTGGGGGGTCGAGCAATTGTTCACAAACGGTTTGTGAACAATTGCTCGACCCCCCAATGCATTGTGCTTTGCGAACAGATTTACGCCAGTGATGAGTGTATACGTTTATGTTTTTTTTTTTTTTTTCTCTTTCGCCTTCTCGGCATTTATTCATTTTTCATACAAGTTTACAAGTCATATACTTTTTACGATTAATTACAAATTAGAAGTACATTCTTAAAGCATTTGGTAAATTATACAGAGTCTGTTTTCCTTCATTAGAAAGATAATCATTTATCTGCATACGTGAGTAAATTTCTTTTAAGAACATAAACCATAATTTATTTTTCCTTTCATCTTTTCCAAGGTTGTTTCGAATGACTATCAATTTATAAATACTCCAAAAAGCTAACGTTAAAATATCATTAATTTTTTGGTCTGTATTTATTTTCAATAAGGTATATATATTAATTTCTACGTTGATGTTATAAACATTTTGCACCATCTGCGTAAACTTTCTAAAGAACATGTCATTCATGGTGCATTTTATAAAAGCGTGTGACCTCTCTCGCGTTTTCTGCCGATTACGTGCAAAGTCAATACTGAGCGGATACCAGGATACATAGCAACTACGCAAGCCTCCCTTAAAATCATTAGTTGTCCCGTTTCCGGGATTATTTGTTACAAACGATACTTACTAGTGTCGTGCTAAGATCCTGAGCTACCACGCCGTGATTCCATTCCGCCTCTAAAATCAATAGGTGATATTTCCGACACAAATCAGAAGATGGTCTAAAAAAGTGACGCAAATTTCTAAAAACAAGATATCCGCGAGCTACATTCATCTTGGTGCAAAGAATTGTCTTTTTTCCCCTTTAAATTTAACGTAATGAATTGAACTTTTGGGGATACATTCCGAAAATAGAAAACATCGCGCATACGCTTGCACAGCGCGCGTACTGCGCGCAGTAAGGAAGTAGGTCACTTTTCAGGGGTGAACGTTGTGCATAATCTGCCTCGGGATGAGAGAAAAGGGTGCGCGGATGCCAAAACTTGTATGGTACTTTAACACAAAACTGATCCTAGTAAAGTCATGCGCGCGCGCACAAACAAACCCGCTCATTATACGCCTGAATGGTCATGGTTACTAGGTCTTTTGGGGGTCTTTTGTTCCATCCGATGTGAATAGAACGAACCCGCTCGATCCTTTAAGGATCAATGATTGCACCTGCAACCTCGGTAAAAATCGAAAGTGATCTTTGAGGGCCGTTTTCTCAATAAAATAATTTCCAAAACGCCCCCCAAAGTCTCTTTTAAAACCATGTATCTCCGCAATAAAACAAAATTATGTATCGTGTTAGGTATCAAATTAAAGAGGAAGAAAAGGAGAAAACAACCATACTATTAACTCAATTTCGACCTCGGTCGAGAAGTGCACCCTTTTGATGTGTGTCGTCACATTTAACATAACCCATGCTTTCAGAATTTCTACATACAATTCTGGTATTTTTCCCACAAAGTATAAGCATGTTTATATCAATAGCACAATTTAAAAGCAGTTTCAGCCCTCCAAGAGACTGAAAGTAAACATTTGACATCTCTTTCCAATATCCTGTCGAATTGTGTACTATTTTACCTAACCATTTTAATCTAAAACTTGCTATTAATGTTTCAAAATCAATCATCTTAATTCCTCCCTCATGATAGTCTTGAATTACAATTTCTCTTTTCACTTTATCTATTTTTGAATTCCATACAAAACAATACACAATTTTGTCCAGTCTTTTTATAATATGTTGTGGTACTGAACAATAATGTTCTGGCCAGATCATTTAGACAAACTACACACCATTAGTTAAATTATCAAGGATGCTACACATTAACTATTTAGATGATCTGTCCAGAACATTGGGCGAAAATAAATGTAATTTAATTGAATGTAGTCGTTGCACAAATATCCCCATTGCCACAACACGTGGAACCGAAAATGACGCAATACTGCGTGTCACGTGATAATCGCGGAATAGCGCTTTTCCGCTATTTTGGCCGATAGCGGTTTGCGAAAGTGGTCCTGACTGTATGAGTAATGTCTTTACAATAAGAACTCTACCAAAGAGTGTGAGATTTCTCTTTTTCCAATTATCTACAATTCTTTGAATCTTCTGTAATTTTGTTTCCCAATTCATTTTAACAACCATATCTTGATTAGTACCTATATAAATTCCTAAATATTTTACACATCCTTCAGACCATGGAATACCATAATGATAAAGATCCCATCTCTTTTGTTTTGGACCTAGCCATTTTAAAATTGTTTTTTCTTTATTTACGACGGGACCTGCAACCTTTCCAAATAATTCTAGTTCTTTTAATATATATTTTAGTGATGATTTTTCTCGAAAGAAAAGTGACGTATCATCCGCGTATTGCAATAAATTCAATTCAATTTTATCATCTCCATACATTATACCTTTAATTTGTTTATTTTGTCTTATCTTTTCAGCTAATATTTCTACTGCTAATAGAAATAATAAGGCTGATAGAGGGCAACCTTGTCTTATCCCTCTACTAATCTCAAAACTTGTTGTTTTCCACCCATTAATTAACACTGAGCTTTTTACATCTTTATACATTAATTTAACCCACTTACAAAAATCTACCCAAAAAATTAAAATGTTTCAAGCATTCTTCAATATACTGAAATTCAATAGTGTCGAATGCTTTTGTGAAATCAACCATCATAAAAGAACCTTCTAATCCTTTTTCATGTAACAATTGAAAAACATCTTGCGTTAGTCTTATATTAAAACCACTTAGTCTATTCTTTATATATCCAACCTGATTTTCGTGTATTATGCTTGATATAACCTTTTGCTTTCTATTTGCTAGAACAGCGGCCATTATTTTATAATCATAATTCAACAATGTGATTGGTCTCCAATTATTTAAATTAGCTGTTTCCCCTTTCTTATAAATCAATGTAATTATTCCTTGTTTCTACGTTTCTGTTTGCATTCAATGCATTAACAAAAATATACTCAATATCATTCCAGAATTCTTGATAGAATTCTATTGTTAAACCATCTCCACCTGGAGCTTTATTTTTTGTCATCTGAAAAATTACTTTACGGCATTCTTCAGGTGTTATTAAACCTTCACAATTATTTTTGTCAAACTCAGATAATTTGTTTACTCTACAATCTTTTAAGTATTCTTCAACATCATTTAAATTAACCTTTTTACTTGCGTATAATTGTTCATAAAACGACACCACTTCCTTAAGTATCTCATTTTGTTTTATAATAAGACTATTATCTTTTCGTAGCCTTACAATATTCTTTTTTTTCACCTTTTTTTCTTTCTAAACCCATAAAATATTTAGTATTTGTTTCACCTTCTTCAATCCATTTAACTCGTGCTCTAATCGATGCTCCTTTACAATCTTTTTCATACAATTCTTCCAATTCATATTTTACTCTAATATACTCCTTTTTCATTTGTTCATCTATTACATCTACACCGTCTACTTTATTTTGAATTATTCCCATTTTCTTCTCTAAATCTTTTCTCAACAAATCATCCTTATTTTTATTTTTTGCACAGAATCTCTGTGTAAATTCACGACACTTTATTTTTACCATTTCCCATTTTTCACAAAAACTTACATTTTGTTTTTCTATGTTTCCCACAATATTTTTTATTTGCCTTTTATAATATTCATCTTTAAGTACTTTATTATTAAATTTCCAATACCCGGGACCTTTTTTTATGTCTCCTAATCTTAATTTAATAAAAATAGCATTATGATCACATCGTACTGCAGGTCGTATATCTGTTACTATTACTTTAGACCTTAAATTATTATGTATTAACCAGTAATCAAGGCGTGATGCAACATTCAATAATAAATTTCTCCAAGTAAACTGCTTCTTTGCTGGGTTAATTTTCTCCATATATCACATCAATCAAATTCTTTAACCAAGCATTTTAAATTTACAGGGGTTTTATAATAATTATTTTTATTCCCTTTAACATCATTTTTGGTGCAAAAAACTGAATTAAAATCACCGCCTATTATCAATTCGTAACTGCAACTGCATATTTTCTTGTATCCAGCCAGCAATTTGGCTTGGTACGAACAGTCACGTCACGTTCACGTTCACGTCACGTGAAGGTTTTGTACCTTTTGTGAAACAGGTCACCCAAATCTACGAAGTGTCACGTTCAGGTTCTGTTCCTTTTGTGAAACAGGTCACCCAAATCTACGAAGTGTTGGGTTACGTGACCCAACAGTTTGTAGATATACTATATGCAATTCATGAAAGCTCACGTAAATTGGCGCTTGCGTAAAACAAATTAATGTAAATTGTCGTTGAGAAGAGACTAATTCTCGGTAAATTTAATCGTGAACGAACCCGTCCTACAACGGCAGTGTTGGAGTCATACTTCTATGGTCCTACCTATACTGTAATATACAATTATAGGCGTACACAGGCCTGGGGGCTGGGGGATGGACACCCCCTACCCCCATCCCCACCCCCTTACATAATTCAAGAAATGTCTTGGTCTCGGCCTCGAAATTTGTGACCGGTCCTGGTCTCGTCCTCGGCTGCGGTAATTTTCTACGGACACCCCCTACCCACACTCCCCCGCTTACTTCAATTTGTCTGAAGAAATATTCCCCCCCCCCTACACCCACCCCTTGAAAAAATCCTGGGTACGCCACTGCCTACAAGTAGCTAGTTCGAATGTCAAATACATTAATTGATTTATTTAATATTGATTGGTTGGTGTGATTGTTTCATTATAATGATTGACTGATTAATTGATTGTTTATTAGATTAAATGACTGACTTATAGATTGACTCGATTCAATAACCATAAATAAACACTATTAATCAAATCACTAATCAAATTAAAGTGCTGTTCTGTGATGTTTATCATTGTTTATTTACATGATATATACAATATATACAAGTTTCTAGTTATCATGTTCACTTTGTTGCAGGTTTTTTTGTTTTTTTTGTTTTTTTCTTGCTGCTTTTATTTCTTGCCTCTGCTTTCGTTTGCCTTTGCTGCTCTGTTTTTTGGGTACTTCGGGTGATTCAACCGATATCTCTGCTTCGTCATCTGTTGTTGTTGACGACGCTTCAGAATCGGATAGCTGAGAGTCGGTTGATCGATGCTCTCGGTGTACTTCTGCGGTAACGCTAACAGTGCGAGCGTGCTTTGTTGCGTCCCGCTATTCTCCATTGATTTGCTCTTTTTGTTGCTCCTTATAAATACTACTCGATTGTTGCGTAGTCTCCGACTGAGGGACTTTTGCCGCGAAATGTGAGATCTTTGACTGTGCTTTCGCGTTCGCGCTGTTGTTGTTGTCATGCTTCACTGGCTCTGCTAGTGGGCGTGAAGAGGGCGTGGCATTCAGCTGATCATGATCGCGGCTAGGTTTAATGCAAAATGTTTAATATCCATCACTACTCTATGATTCTTGTGTACAATGATAGCTTATTATGTATGAAGAAAATAAAGTATTATGAGAATATTTATAATTTAAAAATAGTTTCGTTACAGCCCCTCTAATTTGTTTTGCCAAGATATCGCACGTTATTCACACAAAGAAAAACATTAATCGGAAGGTGCAGACTTGACATATTGAGTATACAGTATAACCGGAGTAATAATACAATAATGCGACATCATTAATTCGATGATCGAAGGACCAGTTTATGCGTAGCCTATCATCAATGGTTGCTCATGGCAATTTGAAAAGCTTTTCAGCTTTTTCCGATTAGATATTGAATCGCATTTCACTTGAATAGTATGACTCCAGGTCAAAACAGCGTATTCATTTGTTGTTGACATTGAATACAAATAAAACCGCACGATTTGCAGTAATTTGTAACAGGTTCATGAATATTCATGTGCTAGTTTGTGCTTTTGCAAAACGAACATTTAATCTGTTTATAATCTCGTTATTTTGTGAAATAATTATCAGAATGCATTTGTAATTTAATTTAGTAACAATTAATTATCAGTGGACTCTTGTGAACCATTTTGGTGGAAATTGATTAAGGCGATACTGTTTTAACGTCTGTGTTTAATTACTAACAACTGAAAAACATACATCGTGTTGTAACCTGCTTTTAAGCTAAACGTGAACAAGGAGCGATGGTTAGGAATGATAGGTATAGGCTTAGGGCAAAGTATGTATAGGTTATATCATCTGATCCTAGGTTATTAGGACTAGGAGGATAGGACTATACACACATGCACTCGCAGGAAAGGGGTGTTCAACTTTTAACCATTTTTGGTGCATCTTTACACTTAACTCAAAGGTGCAATGTTGCACCACACTGGTGCAATTGTGCACCTTTAACTTATATTTACACTTACACTTACACTTAAATTTGCACTTACACGTATCTTTTTGTAGGTGCAACCGACTCTGCACCTTTTCCTAAATATACAGTATTGCACCCTCAAGGTGCAAACGGTGAAGGATTAAATCTGAACCTTT
The DNA here is from genome assembly GCA_037951105.1 of Echinarachnius parma. Lineage (NCBI taxonomy): Eukaryota > Metazoa > Echinodermata > Echinoidea > Clypeasteroida > Echinarachniidae > Echinarachnius > Echinarachnius parma. Next base: position 15,618 of record JBAMJV010010963.1, on the reverse strand, counting down.
ACCAAAAGGTGAACTTTTGCACTTATATACATGATATAGGAGCCCCCGGTGTGGCAACGGTTTGCACCTATATAGGTGTAAGATTGACCCATTTTTTCTTAGTTTGTACCCATACAATAATTTTGAAATAAATGGCAATTTCCAATGTTAAATTGCTAAAATTGTCAAGCTCGCTACGCTCGCATTCGTATAATTATTCTACAACCTCGGGTGTGTATATATTACCCTTAAAAACGCAATATCATACCGCATAACACGAATATACCCATACAATAATATTGAAACAAATGGCAATTTCCGATGTTAAATTGCTAATATTTTCAAACTCGCTCCGCTCGCTCGCATTATTCATATTTATGCAAATTACCTTAAAATAATTGAAGACTATTCACTTTTTTTCTATCATTTGAAAACTTTAGCCACCCCAATAAAAAACAACTTCCGCCGCCCATGGTTATGCCAGGCTTAGTTGGTGTTACTTGTAGTCTACGGTATTGTTTTTTTTTATAAAAAATTGAACGGGGGAAAACTCTCTCCTTTTAATTCGGATGAATGGTAAAGAAAAGGCAAAGATGGATACAAAAATACCCAGCAAAGTATGCACCAAATACCACCATTTTATCATAAAATTTGCAAAAGCTCCACACCGTGGGAGGGGGAACACACCCTCCCCCCTCGGTCGCTTCGCGCCATCGCGTCGTGGGGTCATCCATAATTTGTTTGTTTTAGCCCCCTCCCTGGACAATCCGCCACTGCCCTCTCCCCGCTTACAGGATTCACAACCACTTGGTCTTGGTCTCGGTCTCGAAAATTGTGGACCGGACCTGGTGTCTCGGTCTCGAAAATGTCGAAAATTCACGGTCTCAGATACGACATTTTTCTACGACTACCCCTCCCCTCCCCCCCCCCCCCCCCCCCCCCCCCCCCCCCCGCTTACAGGTTTCTCAACCACTGGGTCTTGGTCTCGCCCTCGAAAATTGTGGACCGGACCTGGTCTCGGTCTCGAAAATTTTGAACACCCCCCCCCCCCCCCCTTTAAAAAATCCTGGGTACGCCACTGTCGACATGACGTATCATTCCCCAATGGCGAGAAGAAATCGATGCCTATTTACCTAAATATATATAGCTCTGTTGGTCTTTCTCGTATTGTCTAGTTAGAGCACATTTACTAAATCATTTAAACAAATAAAATATGCCCTACAGATCGATAGAATGATGGTTTGTTATGGTTGCAGCCCAATTAAGTAGTCAGTGTCACCGTAAAGTGTAACTCGAGTTACTGTGAACTTGCCCACTTGTTTTTGTTCTATGCAATATTACAGGTCAGGACAATGGTTCGTGAAGTGGTTGAACAGATGTGGCACGCCTGGACGGGAGCAGATGCCAGCGGGTTGACGTTTCTTGCAAACTGTCCCGCTCGAGAATGTAAAAAGAAGTTCTCACTTGAACTTTGCTACGAAAGCGACAGTCACCGATGTGGTCACATGCATGTCATAGATCTACATAAAGTGAGATCTACGTTTGGTAAGAATAATCGAACAAGTCACCCTAATTAAAAAAAAAATATTGTACTGTTTACCACCGTCGGTTACAATTATCAAAACCTTGATATAGTTTTCCGCGATACATTTGACAAAGGGGCAAACACATTCACGGGTTTTCTGCTCACAGACAAATTCGGTCATTTAATTTCACTATTCGTGCATCTATACTCGTTCAATGTTGCCCCATTTCAAATAACAGCCATGCTTATTTCAGTTTGGACGGACATGTTCGTTATTTCGTTTATTCAGATTAACACGGTCAGTGTAATTTTATAATATTCCCCCTCAATTATTGATTTTACCTCCGGATTTTACCCCTATCCAGTTTGTGTTATATTGAGAGACTTTTGTCTAAACATCTAATTGAAAAAAATATAATGTGTTGTATCATGTTGATTCTGTATTTTGTATAATTTGAATGATTTTCTTTTTTGCACAAATCACTTGACAAGTTGATCTACATAATGATACAAATATATTGAATGTCACATAAACGTTAATCCGCCTGACCGTGTGAATTTGAATGCACGAACGTGAACATCTGTGTCCTAAAAGGATATTGCGAAATTTGTAATATCAAATTCGCCCGTAAGCAAAGAATTACGTAAATTTGAATGACCCTTGTGTGAATTTGGGTGAGAAAAGTGTGAAATTGGTCGGGAAACCTATATTTCACTATAAAACACCCTCCACGAACTCGTTCACTACTTGCCCAGAAACCATTTTATTATCTGGTTTAACTAACTTTGAATGATCTTCCAAATTCAAATGAAAATAATCTCTTTTGTATTAAAACGCAACTGAAATGAATATTTGACTACGAACTGAAAATATATTTAAAAATCACTTATAGCTCTGTATTATAAGTTGCTTCTTTTTTGTTTTTGTTCCTTAGGATCGGGTCTTTTTTGCCCGTTTAAGTGGTTTATAAATGATTGTTATTCGGCCGGGCACCGTCTATTTTATGTGTTCCATATTTCTTTCGATTTTTTAATGATATCATTTCGATTCATTTTAGAATAATACATTTTGATGAGACATAGGTACCTCACGAATCCAAGTTTTTTGCAAAGTCTGCTTTAATTTGGTTCCTCCGTATCTTGAAAATGTTGCTTTGTTTTTTTCATGGTCAAACATAATTTGTAATCGTGAAATATGAAAATGAATTCAATCACATCTAATCAAATTAAACTTACCGAACCTTTGGTATAATCGTTATAGGTATTACACAAGGTACGACTGGAGCAAGTGACGAAAGCGAGCAGAGTGCACCATACATTGGTGGAACAAAGCGCAAAAGGTCATCCTCTGGGAATGACATCTTCCTTCTCTATGGTGAAGATGGGGAAGAAGTAAAAAAGGTCAGGCAGATCATCGAGCGAAACGAGTGGTCAGTGATGACACCACAAGACGGTGAGCTTGGACAGCTACAATCCCAAGCCAGGGAAGACGGGATAAAGAAGAGTCGTCATGTTGTGATAGTTCTGACAGAAGACTACATCAAGAAACTGGAAGCTGTGGACGAGCTGACTCATGAGATGGCCCTTCTTCAGTCGCGAGACAAAAAAGTCATCAGCATCGTCTGCTGCGATTGGTCAATTGTTCCTGACAAGTTGAAGATATTTGTAACTGCTCGCATCGAGGATCCCAACTTAGAAGAGAGGTTTCGTCAAGCCATTGATTCAGAAGCTACTGACGATCAACGTAAAGGTATTGAAGCCAGTCAATGGGCTAAACCCCCAAATGTGATGATTTACTGCGTTAACCGGTGTCTACAAACAAAGCTAATTGTCTCGTACTCTTTGATATAATATTATTAACAAGTATAGTGCTAAACCATTATAGTATGTTCTAATGGCAGTCAAAGGTCGTGTGTCAGCCATTTAGAACAAAATAATAAGCAAATAAATGTATGACAAGACGTTCAGCATATCAAACCGTCATAATCCATAATGGCGAACTTGCTTACAAGATAATAAGGCATATATTTTTAAGTAGCGCGTAAGTGGGATCTATATGTAGTATCATTGTTAAATTCCGCAAAACTTACTAAGAACTCTTGCAGTTCTAACATACCTCGTTGTATTCATAAATACCAATTGAAGCCTCAATCATGTTTCGGTTTTCCTAATTTCTCTTTTGTTAGAAGATAAGTAGTTTTGAAGTGGAGAATTTCAACTGCGTACAAAGTCAGTGCAATGAGTAAGCGTATACTGTACCACTATAAAGCATTTCAGCCCATTACTCGGTCATATTACATGTATGACATTCAATTACCATTGAATTTTAATCTTCACTCAGTAAACATATCAGATCAGAGAACACAATTTATCAACCCTTCGTCATTTTGTTTGCACACACACACACACAAACACACACACACACAAACAAACACACACATGTACATATAGTGGAGTACCTTATGAGCAAAAATTTAAGGAATCAAGACAGGCTGGACAAAAGCATACTTTTTTCAGCAAAGCTTCGTCTTGATGTAAGAATTAAAGCGACTTAGAAACATTGTCCAAATCCTCAAAACTTACTTGGAACTCTAGCGGTTCTCTCATACCTTATCATAATCATATTACATATTAACAATAAAATCACGGGACAGGTTTCGGTTTTTCAAATTTCCATTTCGTTCAAAAGATATTTACGATTGAAGTGTTCAGATATGAAATAATCTACGTGATAATTTCATGCCGTGTACAAAGTACATGTAGGTACAATGAGTTAGTGAATATCACTATGCATTTTTGCTCATATCTCAGCAAAAAAACATCCAATTAACGTGAAATGTTCACACATTACTTTGTGGACATATCAGATCAGTACAATACACATGTTATAAATCACTCATCACTTTTTGCACTTGCCAACAAAGTTGCTAGATCCTTTTAAGAAAAGTGGTTGCTACAACAAATCTTATGACGGAATCATGCTTAAAATGGCGGCCATCTTGGATTTGCAGGCCAATACACGGTTAAAACCCCGCCAAAGATTATGCAAAACGTGTTTGACGTTTTTTTTCTTCTACGGTTTCTGGCAGTATGTAACATCATGAAATACAAACCTTAACAAATTAAAAAACATCGCAATTCCTGAAAGCTGATTTTTATTCAAATTAGCGTCTAAAATGGCCGCCATTATCTCAAAAGTGGCATAATTCCGTTACTATACATCCCACAGTGGTAATTTGTATGTCTACCCCCACGTTTGGTGGGTCAAGCAGTTCATTGAGAATAGTCATAGCACAATTCAGTAGTTAGGAGCCACAACAATCCAAGATGGTGTCCAAAATGGCCGTCATTTTCTCAAAAGTGCCATAATTCCGTTATTATGCATCCCACATCAGTTGTTATTATTGTGTCTACCCCAGCGTTTTAAGGCTCAACCAATACAATTAAAATAGTGATAGCGTCAAACCTTAATTAAAAGCCCTTAAATCCAAGATGGCTTCCAAAATGGCCGCCATTTACATAACAAATACCGAATATTATAATGTGATATGCATTCTAGAATTTGAATATTATTTAATATCTCACGATTTAAAAGGGCAATGAATCCTTTAACTTAATAAAGAGTCATATAGTAGTAGCAAAGGCAGAACAAATTTAAGATGGCGTCCAAGATAGCTGCCATTTCTTTGAAGGTACTATAAATCAATTATTCTATATCCTACAATTTTATCATATGTATGCCCGCGTTTCGAGGGTCAAACAATCTATTAAAACTAGTGCAACTGAGTAATATGGAAAACCTTACAATCCAAGAAAGTGTCCAAAATCACAATACTTTTCTTTAAAAATTACCACAAATTAATTTATATCAATAACAGAGTTGTCTAAATCTTTTTCGAGAGGTCAAGGAAATCTCGTTAAAATACACGAATGTGTGACCACAAAAGTGGGAAATAAAAAATAATCCAAGATGACGTCCTATGCCCGGTGGTATCATTTCACATTGGCCGTGTGTGCTTGATCATTCACAATTTTGCGACAAAAGGGGGTAATGTGTTTGTTTTTTACATGTTTTATGTTTGCGGATATGGAAAACGGGGTACAAATTTCATGACAATGTTTGCGAAATGTGTAAAATAGAGTAAGTTTTTGTGAAGGGTCACAATATATGTATATGGCTATGTACTTAAAGTCTACACAAATTTGGGTGTTTGTGAACGCGTACTTGAAAATGCAACAGTTAGGGTCACGTTGCATGTAATGCCAATTTATACCCGTTGTTGTGTTCATATGACATACAGTGTGAGTCAAATAAAATAAACCGGACTTAAATAACTTATAGCTTAATATATACATGTTGATTTTGGTTTCATAATAACGCTTGGGAAATTGCGTTTAAAATGATATATCATACACTCTGATCACCTCACGCTTCACCGAATGCGACCTAATTATCCAAAGTCATGCAAAAATTACCCGTGTCCAAGTTTCCAGCGTTCTTGTTTTGTGAATGGTTGCATCTGTTGTCTGATTTTCAAAGATAACTTTATCCTACATGTACTATTCAGAGCCCACTGCCTCCATAAAGTGGGGTTGCTGATGGGAGGAGGGTGGGGGACCCCCTTCTACCTTGATACACATGGAAAAACACTGGCAACCAGCTGGTATTTTGTTTTGATTCCCCAAAATATATTCTTGAAATGTTTTTTTGAAAAAACGGTAAACAGACGCATCCATTCATGATGGAACAGGACAACGGCAATCTTGGACACGGGTAATTTTTGCATGACTTTGGATAATAAGGTCGCGTTCGGGGAAGCGTAAAGCGATCAAAATCCATGATATATTATTTTAAAGGCAATTTCCCAAGCTTTAACATGATACCAATATCAACATATATATGTTTAGAATTGTGGATTTATAAGCTTTTCTTTGACTCACACTGTACAGCTTGTCCCAGAAAAAATTACAACGGCACTTTCCGCAACGATAACTCTAAAGATATTAGATCAATAAGAATAATATTTCAGGATATGAAACTATAACTTATTACCCACATCTTGCAGAAAACCCTATTCGATTTGCTTCAGTGGTCATGGAGAATGAGGATCTTTTGTCAATCACGTCAGATGTCCCTTCCCTCCAGATTTTGTAAGGAGACGTGTTGTCCATTGACAACGGGACTTTCTGCAGCGATAACTTTAAAATAGTAAATAAATCAGAATAATATTTCAGGGTATGAAACTATAACTTATTACGTACATCTTGCAGAAAACCCTATTCGATTTGCTTCAGTGGTCATGGAGAATGAGGATCTTTTGTCAATCATGTAATGTGTCCATTTTCGTTCATAACGCGTGAACAAGTCCATTTTCGTTCATAACACATGAACATAACGAGAAAATGACACATGACATGATTGACAAAAGATCCTCATTCTCCATGACCACTAAAGCAAATCTGCAAGATGTAGGTAACAAGTTAAAGTTTCATACCCTGAAATATTATTCTGATTGATTTACTATTTATAAAGTAATCGTTGCAGAAAGTTGTCAATGGACAACACGTCTCCTTACAAAATCTGGAGGGAAGGGACATCTGACATGATTGACAAAAGATCCTCATTCTCCATGACCACTGAAGCAAATCGAATAGGGTTTTCTGCAAGATGTAGGTAATAAGTTATAGTTTCATACCCTGAAATATCATTCTGATTGATCCATTATCTTTAAAGTTATCGTTGCAGAAAGTCCCGTTGTCAATGGACAACACGTCTCCTTACAAAATCTGGAGGGAAGGGACATCTGACATGATTGACAAAAGATCCTAATTCTCCATGACCACTGAAGCAAATCGAATAGGGTTTTCTGCAAGACGTAGGTAATAAGTAATAGTTTCATACCCTGAAATATCATTCTGATTGATTTACTATCTTCAAAGTTATCGTTGCGGAAAGTGCCGTTGTAATTTTTTTCTGGGACAAGCTGTATATGCCCGTTCTAAAATGTCAAGTCTAAGCTTCTCAGCCAGTTCAGAGCAGCATCTGTTGCCTGATGAATCTCCTCAAAACCATAAGGGAAACATCGTAGAGTGCAGTAATTTACCACATGCTGCACTGTCTTGTCCGGATTTCTGCAGATACATGCATGTCTCTCTTTCATTTTCCATCGATGGAGATGATGGGCTTCCAGATAATGTTGACTTTGGTATTCAGTTTTGCACCGTAGGTGAAGCTGCGGTCAAGGGTAACTCCAAGGTATGTGGGAACTCTTCATGTTTGACTGTTTTTCCACAGAAGGTGACCTTTAGTTCTGTTTTTGCTTGTCGGTTATTCAGGTGGAAGGTAGTGGTAGTAGTCTTAGCAGAATTGGGACGGAGGCGAAGTAGGTGAAGTAGTCCTCTATCTTATTCATATCTTCGGTGAGGGTAGTGCTTAGTTCGTTGAAATCAGTGGATTGGGTAGCAAGATGCAAGATCATCTGCATAGGCATATTTCCCGGAAGTGGTTTCGACAAGTCACTTATATAAATGTTGAAAAGCATCGGGGCCAAGATTGATCCTTGAGCGAGGCCGTCATTGAGGGTTCTAGTCGAGCTTTTTTGTCCTCCAAGTGAAACTCTGATTCTTCTGTTGCTGAGTATGGAAGCCAGTATGCGCATGGTTGTCTGACACTATAAGATGTGGGAGGATTTGAGCAGCAGGCCACGTCTCCATACAGTGTCGTAGGAAGACGAGAGGTAAATCAGTGGCACACCTGTTTTGAGAGCACGCTGATATCCTGCCTCGATGAAGGTAGTGAGGGCTAGGACTTGATCAGTACAAATCCTTTTGGGTCTGAAGCCTGCTTGCTCCTTTGGTAGCTCATGTTCCTCAATAAAAATGATTCTATCAGTGATTATTTTCAAAAGGTTTCAAGTTAAGCTAATGTTGATTCTACTAAAACTGAGCACTAAGTTTAAAGACGAAATGGGATGGTTGTAGGGTAGAGTGTCACGGTTACTTGTCGATTTCACGATACGCCATTATGGTACTGCACTAGTGGGTATAATGTTAACATATTGTTATTAAGGACACTGCCGATGGTGTAATGAGATCCTCTCAATACGCTCCAAACAAGCAACAATTGATAACCTGTGATGAGGAAACATGGTTGCAATATTTTGAATTCAAAATATTTTACTGAAATGATTTATAGTAATTTTTAAGAAAATGGTGGTTATTTTAGACACTATGTTGGATTGTACAGTTGTCTTATAACTCAATCGCAGTGGCACGTACCAACGCACAGTGGGCCAGAACCGTTTCAAAGTGTGCCAAAATTAATTACTCATTGAAGAAGGTTAATGAAGTTCCAGTTTAAATGAACTAAGGGTTTTCAGACCCATAGAATTCGATGGGAGTATTTTCAAATCCGTGTGACGTCATCAAAATACTGTACTCTGATTGGACAAGGCAAATATTCATTGTAACACATATACAGGTTCAGATTACACTGATTAGTGCAACTTATAAGGGGTTTCTGGACCTAAGAAACACAGTTGGAGCATTTTCAAATTTCTCTGACGTCATCAAAATACTGTTTTCTGATTGGACAAGGCAAATACTCATTGTAACACATAGACAGTTTAATATTACACTGATTAGTGGAACTTATAAGGGGTTTCTGTACCTAATAAACACAATTGGAGCATTTACAAATTTCTCTGACGTCATCAAAATACTGTTTTCTGATTGGACAAGGCAAATATTCATTGTAACACATAGACAGATTCATATTACACTGATTTATGGAACTTATATGGGGTTTCTGGACCTAAGAAAGAGAGCTCAAAAATGGAAGGAAATTCACAGAAAGCGAAATTCAAGATAGCGGTGGAGAGAGATAGCAAAAGATAGAAAGAGGTGGAGAAAGAGTGAGGGGAGAGAAACAAAAAACAGTTTAATGACGTCAGAGAAATTTGTAAATGCTCCAATTGTCATGTCTACCATTGACTACTTTCATACAATCCATATGCTTGTCCCATCATCTTAGACAAAATGTCAGAGGACTTCTTATAGATGCTACTTGTGTCAACAAAGAAAAAAGCGTACAACTGTATCTTATGTAGTTTGCCTATGTATGAGCCATTGAAGTACTAACGTGATATACGCCCTCAACGTTCGTTGGTATGAGCGCACGGCGCGCTCTTTCGCAAAAAAAGGGCGATTTCGGCAAAAAAAGGGCGAATATGTGGTTGGAAAACCACTTCTTACTCATAAGGTGGCAGATGGTGGCAGACAAATGTGGTATCAAAGTAATGCATACATTGTAAGGAAGGCAATCATGATATTTTTAGCGCAGCAATCGGCAGCAATGTTGACCATTTTTGCGCATGAAAAAAAACATCGATTTTCTCCCATTATTTGTTTGATTCTACTAAACATAAATTCCGACATAACTAACAGTTTAGCTTTAAACTGTATGATTACTTAGGATAACTATTATAAAACGAGCATTTCAAATTTTAAGTCGATTAAGCAAGCCGTTTGGCAAATATCATGAAAAAACGCAATATTGCATTTAACACAATGTGTTCCCTAAAATCAACATTTCTGGACTTTGTGAAGAAAAATGACCCACTTAAAATAAATATCGAGAAGAAATATTGTTCGGAGATGTTCTACAGGTTGTATTCTTTGCTTAAAACATGAAAAAAAGCAATTTCATTTCCATGACCAAGTCACTATTTTGGCGCATTTTTGCTCACACCTGGCCCACTGTGCAACGGTGGGAGATAGACACTTGATAACACCTTCGAGGTACTAACAGCCATCTTGGTCGCCATTTGGATTCATTTTGGCTTTTGTCATACATCTTGATCTATCACACTTTAATTGCTCTAAAAATCTTAATGAAACATTTAAATCAAGAGGTAGGCATACATATGATAATTCTAGTGTGAATATTGAATGATATATGCTATTATATTCCACATACTAAGAATCTTGCTCTACGATTGGTCAAAAGTTAATCACGTGATGAAATATAGTTTCGCCCATCGTTACACTCTGTAGATATCTTGGGTGAAAGTGCGTTGCACTCACTAGATAAAAAGTACTATCTACACTCCGCGGTTTCATTGAATTGAATACCAATAAGTGGCGCGATAACTCTATGCGCGGGAATTACAAATTTAATTGTATTGGTTGTGCATACGGTATACATAGTACACTGCATACGCTATGCACTGTACATCGATAATCGGAGGCGTCGATCAGCTGTTCGGAAAACACAATGCATTGGCGGGCGAGCATTGTTTGTGAATAATTGCATTGCATTGCGATCGACGCCCCTGTTGTAGTATCGTACATACACTGTTTGCATGCTCGTTCTGTGTACTCTACTAAAATGTCGGCCACAAACATAAGGTTTGAGCTTTTGGATGAGGATGAAATGGACACGTTTTTACTGGAGAGTGAAAGTAAAAATACAAAGCGACAACTTAAGTTCAGCCTGAAAGTGTTCCAAGATTATTGCGATGCTGGAAGCATACATTTTGACCAACTGTCTGACATGGACTTGAAATCACTAGACCAAGTGTTGGGGAGATTTTATGCTGGTGTGAAATCGCGAAATGGTGAGTCATACAGTAAGAAATCTCTACAAGCTTTGCGGTATGGTCTGCAGAGACATTTTTTGAATTTGCGAGACATAGACATTATCAAGGATACCAACTTTGCGAAATCTGGTCGAGTGTTCAAAACTGTTATTCGGAAACTCAAGGAAGAGGGGAAAGCCAATGTAAAACATCATATACCTGTCAGTGAGGCCGACATGAACACGATTCAAGACAGTCTAGACCAGGACTCTCCTTGTGGACTACAACGTAAAGTTTTTATCGACATTATGACCCATTTTGCGAACAGGGGTGAAGAAAATTTGCATGACATGAAGGCTGATGACTTCATTCTGAGTGAACAAAATGGTCGCCGTTATTTCCGCATGATCGACAAAGCTACAAAAAATCACCCTGACGACGACTTGAATAGCCAAGGAGGACGTATGTTCGAAATTCCTGGGAGTAATAGGTGCCCTGTTGCAACACTTCTGAAATACAAGTCTAAACTAAATCCAAAACTGCCATATCTGTGGCAAAAAGCGAAAAAAGCTGCACAAGATGATGGACCATGGTATGACAATGTTCGAGTCGGAATTCACACTCTTGGAACTATGATGAAGACAATCAGCAATGAAGCTTGCTCGACTAAATACACGAATCATTGCTTGAGAGCAATGTCGATCACCACACTTGATCATGCCGGATTTCCTTCAAGGGACATAATGTCTGTTTCAGGACATAGGTCTGAACCAGCATTAAACATTATGCCCAAATGAGCGACCAACAAAAAATGAAGATGAGTGACACAATATCTTCAGCCCTTGGTCTTCAACTTCAAGAAGGACCGTCTGATCACGGACAGCTAGACCAGCAAACTAGTAGGCCTAAGAGTCCTACTCAAACCCCAGGCCCATCAACACATGATGAGTTTGATGAGTTTGATGACTTCTTAGACATTTCAAATAGCCAGGTTGAGAGATTGCTATCAGCTCAAACGGGAAACTCTACGACTGTTTCGCATGAAAACAGAAATGTTCAGGTTCAAAAGTTAAACCAGAACCAAAACCGGAATACAACATTCCATTTCACCAATTGCAACGTTAATATTTATAACTAGACTGCATTTTTTCGTGTGTCGACTTTGAACTGTTTTTTGGAGTTGACATATTTTCGCGTTTTCACTTTTGGAGTTGACTTTTCACCCTTTGAACTGTTGCCGTTGGAGTTTACATTTCGCCGTTAACTTTGGAACTATATGGAATTTCAAGGAATAACATTGTCATTATTGGTAAGTAGATCAAACCTCGTAACAAAGTAACAGTAGACTATACTAATAAGTTTTCACTTTTGGAGTTGACTTTTCACCCTTTGAACTGTTGCCGTTGGAGTTTACATTTCGCCGTTAACTTTGGAACTATATGAAATTTCATGGAATAACATTGTCATTATTGGTAAGTAGATCAAACCTCGTAACAAAGTAACAGTAGACTATACTAATAAGTAATAGATCTAGAACTAGAAGAAGTCCGATGTGGAATATAAAGCAAATAATCACCTTTTGGTTTCAGGCGATGGCAAACTATCACTTCCTCGGCGATCTGGATGTAGCTATCTTTCCTCAGCTTCGCTTCGGAAAGATAGCTACATCCAGATCGCCTCGGACGTGATAGTTTGTCCCATCACCTTCACCAACGGTAATTATTTGCTTATTATTAAATTTTATGTAAATAGGGCGGCCATTTTGGACGCCATATTGCATTTTTGTGGCTTCTAATTACTGAATTGCGCCATCACTATTCTCAATGAACTGCTTGACCCTCAAAACGGGGGGGAGGGGGGGGGGGGTAAACACAAAAATTACAATTGTGGGATGTATAATTAACGGAATTATGGCACCTTTAAGAAAATGGCGCCATTTTGGACACCATCTTGGATTTGTGTGGCTTCTAATTACTGAATTGCGCTATCACTATTCTCAATGAACTGTTTGACCCTCAATACGTGGGGGTAGACAAACAAATTACATGTGGGATGTATAATAACGGAATTATGGCACTTTTGAGATAATGGCGGCCAGTTTAGACGTTATTTTGAATCAATTACAGATTTTCGGAAGTGCGATGATCTTAATTGTAATGTATGTATTTTATGATGTTACATACTGCCAAAAACAATGTATATTGTATATTTTTGGCGGAGTTAAACCGTGTAGTGACCTGGAAATCCAAGATGGCCGCCATTTTGAACATGATCCCGTCATCAGATGTTTTGTAGCAACCACTTTTTTAAAATCTTATATCAAGACAAAGCTTTGTTGAAAAAGTTATGCTTTTGGCCACCATGTCACGATTTTTCCTCTAAAGTACGCCAATAATACACATTCATGATTCATGCACGCGTCAACCACATCAGCACAAATGCACACACACATACACCAATAAAAATACAAACGCACACAATCCTTTTTTTTTCTTTATCCAAATAACCTAGTACAAACTAAAACGCAGAAACTATTGTTTGCAATTCTGAATGGAACCATTTTTACAATTCTCACTAACAAATTTATGTTGGTTCCCCAAGAAAAAAATATGCTATACAAATACACACTCAAAACACAAATGTGCGCATTTGCACTGACTGGACACACGAACACACACACACACACACACAAAATATCATAAAATCAAATGAACACCACCAAAAATTGTAAAAACAAAGTATATATATATGTGTGTGCATGTCCATATTTTGTGTCTGATTTGCATGATATCCCGAATACGTTGGCTATTTCCACAATCCCCACCCCCTCATTAACCCAACAATTATCCCAGGATACTGCCCCCCCCCCCCCCCCCCCCCCACGATAACTAGTGTGCATTTGCGTACGTGTGTGAGTGTATGTGTAAATGAGTGTGTGTGTGTGGGTATTGTGTATCTGAATCTATGTGATCACAATCACCTCGGGGACAATAAAAACAAAAATCATCTGCCTGGGACGGGGGAGGGGATCGCTCTCCTATAGGAGGTACTATAGTGCATAATTATCAGGAGGTAATGGCCTCTCGAAAGGCCGCCGAAGGCAGGCGTACGCTAGTGTTACTAATTTGCCTTGATCATTGTTTCATGGAGAGATTTGAGACAACTATTCTCTAAATTATCTAAAGACTATTCGTTAAGTAACAAAAACATTTGCTGCTGTTATATTCTTTAAAGTTTACAACCATGTTTTGTATAATTATTGTGTCATTTTACAGTATCGAGTGGTCGCGAAGTAACAGGAACACAAGGACCATCATTCACGTGAGTAGCTTGGGATAATTAACATGATTAAAGAGATCTAATAACATTGTCAAAATCCTCAAAAACTTACTCTGAACTCTAGCCGTTCTCTCATACCTCGTTGCATTCGTACTAACAATAGAAGCATGGGAAAGGTTTCAGTTTTTCAAATTTCTCTTTCGTTAAAAAGATATTTACGATTGAAGTGTTTGGACCCACTGGATAGTCATAACCGTGTACAAAGTCAATGCATAGTGAATATTACTTTGCATATTCGCTCATAACTCAGCCATATAACATCCATTTAACGTGACATTTTCACACATTACTCTGTGGACATAACGGATCACAACAATACACATTGTATCAACCATTCATCACATTTTGAACATGTCAACAAAGTTACCAGATTTCTTTAAATGATAAAATAGAGGGGGGAGGTGGGGGTTGTGCGGGGCTTATGATGTCTCACTATGGCGAAGACACATTTCTTGCTTATTATGTCTCATTACAATTACATGGAAAATATGTTACTCTAAGCACTTGTCCGTGTCGCTTTGTTTTCTATATATCTACCTTTTGTTATATAATTCTATACAGGCCTCCTACTAATGAATCGGAGGGAATCTCTGATAGGGCATTGCAGAAGATCGTGAGAGCTATCGGAGGAAGCAATGCGAAGCTGATGGATTTGGGTTTGGAGCTCAAATTCAAACGTCCGGAGGTTAAACAGTTCATAGAATCAAATAAACTTAGTGGCGAGGTGACGACCGCCGGCACAAGTTCCATGCTGTTTGACTGGAGGGACAGAACATTGAAGAAGGACCAACGTCTCATCCTGAAAGAGGCACTGGTGGAAGTGGGTCTCGTCGCGATCGCCGGGGAGCAATTACCAAAGTAATCTGGTGTTGTTATTGTTTGATGTCATCAATAGATACTGAGTATTCTTCCCAATGTATATGCCAATGTCTTAAGGGATACTAATAATGTATTATCTCGGTTGAAAGATTATTTGAAAAAAAGTAAAGATAGGTTAGATACTCCGATCTCTGACGGGTCAATTGGTAAACTGGCTTTTATTGTTATACGATTTTCAATGCTCAAGATGAACGATCTGTCTACCCAATATCATATGATAACCTATTTAAATTCCACTTACTTCTTTCTCTCTCTTTTCCTTCTCTGATTCCCTCACAGTTAGTATCCCTTTCTTTCCACGTACCCTCTGTCCCTCAC
>JBAMJV010010962.1:0-18087 GCA_037951105.1 Echinarachnius parma | reverse complement strand
TCCAAAATTTGATTTTCATTGAACCCTATGCAAATTTTCAGGAGCTCTTTACTGATTTTGGGGGGTGATATTCGCCCCGAGCCCGCGTTTATTTTTTTCACTGCCTTGTAGTAACATGTATCTCTTGCTCTACGATATATATGTGTCCCATTTCTTATGCTCGTGAGAAAAATAAAATAAATAAGAAAGAAAACAGTGTCTACAAACGATAAGATACTCAATGTCTGCCAACTAGTGGCAAGATGAATCTACCTGTTGCGAGACTACCCACGTGAAAGGGGGCGGGGGTCGATTAGTCTCTTGCACAAGGAAATTGGTTGTTTTAAACCACACACTCGCACCGATACAAAGTATTTTCTTTTATATCAATGCAAGTAGGGAAAAACCATGAAGAACTAGAGCTATCATTCCCTCAAGGGGGACATCCCGTGTTTTTGCAAGAACAATATAGATAAACGTATATAACAGGTGATAACTGATATTTGGGTATGAGATTGACTTTACGTATGTTTAATGATCTAAAGGTTATTCTCTGAAATTTGTGAATGTGTGGATCAGTTTTGAATTATTTTCAAGGGCTTGCGCATGGTGGGGGTGTTGGCCAGTGGCAGAGAAACGTTTTTATTCTCATCAGCAGGGTGCAAAAAATAATATTTTTGTTCGGGGACTCCCCTATGTTTTTATGAGGATATTTCGGGGGTGCAACGTTTCCAAATTTCGCGACCTCTTGTTGAATATTCTGGGCTACTATTTGCTCTAATCGTAAGTGATCATCAGATCAGCATTTGAGATCTCTATCCTCCGATCATGCCGATTTCCGTCATGCAGACAAAGGCGGAGGAAATTTGTAATAAAAAACCATTTGGGGGGGCTTTTTTTTATTTTTTCGTGGTCGAATTCGCTCCGCGCCCCCGTGTATTTTGTTTCCCCTTGACTCGGATTAGCTAGGTATTTCACAGATGGCATCTTGGACCTAACATCTCATTAGAGGCACAGGTTTATGCCTGAAGAGAAAGAAAAAAAGGGGGGTGAAATAAGTTGGTTTTCTCACCGTTTAGAGTTCTGAAAATAATTATCGTTTAACTATAAATTATAATATGATTGTGGTAGAAATAATACTTATAATGATCATAAGATAAAAAATAACGAGTTTGAACCTGAAATTATTGTCTTTGAATTGAATTATGTTTGCCAATTACTGATCATTTGTTCCAGGCTGTATCTTGAATTAACACCAAGCTTTGCTTCGACTTATTATGTTAATGACCTGGGGACATGCCGTTTTTTTTATAGAATGATGAGAGCCGTCGGGCCGCATGAAATCATGATCGCCTTTTTTGCCTAAAAACCTGCATATTTCTGCAGGTTTCGCGGGTTATTTTTGATTATGTATTTCATTGTTTCAACCAAATCTAGTAACTTTGTTGACTGTTACAAACAGATAAATGGTTGATAAAATGTTTATGTTGATATGATATGTCAACTAAGTATTGTTGAAAATTTCACATGCAAATGGATATATAATGAGCAAAAAGTAAGGTGATATTCGCTTACTTATTGCCTTTCCAGTGGATAATTACAAAATCTGAACACTTCAATCCTACAAATCTTTTAATGAAAGGAATTTGAAAAACAGAGACCTATTCCATGCTTCTATTGGTAATACAAATACAACAAGGTATGAGAGAACCACTAATGTTCTAAGTAAGTTTGTTGATATTGGAAAATGTTACTAAATCTCTTTAATTTGTGTATCGTTGTGTGAAGGTGTTGTGGCACGATCGGATAAGCCCTTGACTTTCAAGAGCACAGTGAGTTCTAATCCATAGATGCCTCAGTATTTATGTCCTTCATCAAGACATTTCATTCACAGTTGCTGCTTCCTACCCATGAGTATAAATTGGTACCTTGGTCAAGTGTGAAGTAGCAGTGATGATTACTTGCGCGTAGTTTGCTCCCCAGGGAGTTGAGAAAGTGCACAAGATATTGCGCAGGTTTGAAATGTGTCCAGATGACCTGGGGTAATAATGATAATTGTGCACCAGGAGTGTCTAATGACTAGTGTGCAACGCGTGTTATAAATATATAGTTGTTGTCATTTAGATTATATTATTATTACTGATATTTATGATTATTATTATTATTATTATTATTTTAATTCATCTTTCTTTGTTCTCATCCCCTTCCAGGACATCCTACGGTGTCGTGTCTTAGCTCGTCTGGTATCTTCGAAACAAAATTCCAGGTTGACAAGGTCATACGGTTCAGTTTTCTGCTTCTTCATTTCAATATCATATATATTATTTAAATAGAGAGGAACTGACCAGAAGTACAGTACATAATATAAATTGAATAAATTGAACAAGAAAATTGAAAAAAAACATAAAAATTCTCGTCATTGTTCAACTCTAAAATTCATATTTTAACCTGTGATTTAATGAAATTTGTTTGAAAAGAATGTATGTTCCACTGATGTAGATTTAATAAGTGATATAAATTTTCAGGATGATAGTGACTATATCACCCCCCCCCCCACCCCCCCCCCCCCTCCCCCTCCTCCTCCTCCTCCTCCTGAACAATAGGTATCACTCCATACAGATCTATGCCAGTGGTATATTTCCTACCCAAAGGTTTGTTCAATAACTGAATAAAAACATATTTTTTATCTGTTAATCTAAGTCCTATAGCTCATTGATTTGACTGTAACTTTAAATGTAAGATTACAATTTTTATTCTTCCCGAGAAAAACAAAATGTTCTGGTACACGATTTATAGATTATCCCGAATGAGCTACACACAATCCCAAAGCCCTTAAGAAGTAAAATTAAAAAGAAATGTTAAATCTATTTGATCTATGCGCATTATACTAGACTTATCATATATTTGTATTGACTAGCTATTAAGTGTTTTCCACTTTTCTCCTGT
Source organism: Echinarachnius parma (assembly GCA_037951105.1). NCBI lineage: Eukaryota > Metazoa > Echinodermata > Echinoidea > Clypeasteroida > Echinarachniidae > Echinarachnius > Echinarachnius parma. Next base: position 15,162 of record JBAMJV010010962.1, on the reverse strand, counting down.
ACTTTTTTCCCTTTCAGCATGTGTCGACGTGGAGGACAGGAGGACGAGAGGAGAAAATGGATCCAGTGTTTCAATGGTAACTTGTCTTTCTAAGCTTTAAAGATTTACTTCAGTAAATTGGTTATTCCCCTGAAATGTCCTTTATGAGGATTTTGGTGCCTTTGAATCCATTTGAAAGTACATTTAATATAAACCTTTAAAATGAGAATCATTTCCTTCAAATGTTCACACAGTTGTAAGATTTGATTTCAAAATAATTTTGTATTTTTATCGCGAAGCATTGCGATTTTTCCATCCTTTGCAAAACTAACATACTGTTTTGATGATCTCTCTTTTGAATAATTACTTTGACCAAACTTCACATTCAAATTTTCAAGAAAAATGGTGGAAAACTTTCAGGTGTCTGGAGTGGTGCCCTCTTGTGTTTACAGCTGTTATTTTTATAAATGAAAACAGCCCTGTAACTTAGACATGTATATGTTTTCTTCCATTAAAGCATAATTGAATTATAACTATTAGTATTTAAAATCTAAAAGTTCATCATGAAAAAATAACATTCAGTTTGAGCCAATACTCAACTATCTCTTAAATAAAGCTAATTTAGAGTACTGGCGATACAATTCTATAGAGACAAAATAGTATACAAATCACTACAGTAAAAAACCTGTCTTAGCAACCACCTGTCTAAGGCACTCAACCTGCCTATACTGCGCACCAAAGGTGATCCCCTGCAGAGAAAGACATTGTTATGAAACCTGTCTATAGAGGTCACCTGTCTGCAGCGTCCACTTTCTTTCCTCCCCCCTTAGGTGGTACTAATGGTCGCTATGAACAGGTTTGAATTATCACACCAAATCACATTTAACGGCCCGACCAGGGCCCATATTCATAAAAGTCTGCTAGCTAAGCTTAGTTGCATGCTAAGCATATTTTGGATGACATGGCAATGAATAAAAGCATGATTTATAGTTGCGAACTAGGGGTAACTTAGTGAGTACCTAAGGCTTACCAACGAAACCCAAGTTGGGGTCTAGAATACTGTTTGTTGCTCACTAAACTGTATCATTTGAAAAACACTTAGCATTGAACTAAGCTAGCAGGGTTTCATGAATATGGGCCCTGGTTTACTAGTAACAAAAAAAAAAAAGTATTGGAGCTTGCGTACAGACATGAAATAAATAAACAGGTGCAAGAACATTTTTTTTTATAAAGGGAAAGGGAAATATGAAAATGTTTGCTTATTTCGCGCTAAAACTTTATTGTAATCCAGTTGACACCTGCCTGTTATGACGCAAGTAGTGTGAATGGGAAATTAGCTTAGTGGTGTAATAAAGACAAATGAGAGAGGACGACGAAAAGCATAGCTTATATCTGAGAGAAATTGAATCTAAAATAGTGGCTGACATTTTGTTTAGCTTTGTAATAAAAAAAAAAAAAATGAGAGGAGTAAAAAGCATAGTTTTCTGAGAGATGTCGCATCTAAAATAGTAGCAGAAAAAAAATTATCTTTGTGTAATAAAACAAAAACAAAGAAAGAGGAGGAAAAAGCATACTAGTAGTTATCTGAGAGAGGTTGCATCCAAAATAGTGGCAAAAAAAAAATAGCTTTGAGTAATAAAAAACAAATGAGAGAGGAGTAAAAGAGCATGGTTATCTGGGAGAAGTTGGCATTAAAAATGGTGGCTAAAAAATAAAATATTTAGCTTTGTGTAATAAAAAACTAATGAGAGAGGAGTAAAAAGCATAGTTATCTGAGAGACCGTTGGAAATTGAAAATAAGGGCTAAAATAATTTGGATGTGAATTTGCACTTGAAATCTTCCATAGTCACCGGGAATGCGAGTTCTAATGATAGTAGTATACCCTAACATGTGCATTGTAAATAGCCTTGATGAAACAGACCACGAGAGTATGAACATTGTAATAGTTACTACGAGTTCTTGCTGAAGTCCTTGGTTTTATATAACCTTTACACCCTCTAAAAAAATGAATGAAATTTTGTGAGATAATGAAAAACGATTGTCAAATTTGAAAGAGCATACAATTTTAATGACAGAATAAACTTATTTCATCAAAATCTGTTCAGAAACGGCTGAAATATCCATAAACATAACCATTTTGTAATAATTGTGGGGCACCACAAATATTCAATAATTTTGAACCAGCCGTTAAACAATATTTAAAATGCTCTCTTTTCAAAACATTACAAAAGAGTTTTTAAATAGTTGTTACATAGTGATTATCTCTCTATCTAATCACTATTTCAACAAAACATCACATGCACAATATTTTATTTTAAATGGGTGAAACCAATGAGTTTTTTAGAGAGCGCCCTTTTGAGTTTGATGGCTCTTTTTGAATGATAACAGGCTTTTTACTTAGTCGTTTCTAATTTTGTATTCCTTTCGAGCATGGTGAGAGTTTGTAATGTAATGATGCAGGTTTTGGTTACTAAAATTCAGTTTAAACCAAAACTGCACTCTCTTTACCAAAACTCAACTATCCCTTTAAAGAGTGGAAATTTGGAAGAATAAATAAAAGAAATACATTAATTGTGTACATAATTTGTATACAATTTCATGCATCACATAACATGCGTTTTTTATAGACTATACAGTAATTTATTTAATATAATCAAGTCTAATTGAGGAAGTGAAGTAATGCACAATAGAGCCTGAATGCCTAAATGTAAATGTATGTTTGAATTTGCATCCATCTGTTTTTCAGTAATATATGATAGCAAAATCTATAGCAGAAGTATACAAAAACCTGTAATGTTTGTGTATGTTTTAGACACCATCGTTCACTCGCATGTAATAGGCACTGGAATACCCATATTCTTTCTCCGCTTACCAAAAAAAAAAGGAAAAAGAATATCAAGCCAGTTAAAGCGACTCCGTCCGGTCACCATGACAAATAACAAAACACTGAATATGTTACAATAAGCACCTTATTTATCGGGCAGAAATGTAGATCGCCGCGATGGAAAGATTGCAAAGTGTATTTATACAGGCTGGGGGACCGAAATAGAAATTCTACCTTTATACTAGTATTGCTTTAGATGCCAGTGGATGTGTCTTTTGGGGATAGACCATGCCATTAAATCTGTGAGCCTAGGCTTTTAATAGATTTTCTATTTTTAGCCTGTCATGTTGATTCTGGTCATATATTATACCTCTCCGATCAGCTCTCATCTCTTTCAGTCCCTCTTTCTCTCTGCTTTTACTATTAAAGTTTTGATATTTTTATCTCATCTCTGTATTTTAGAAAAATCTTCTTTATCATCTTTGCTATTTCATATGTTCTTGTTCTTATGTTGTTCTCCACCTTTTGTCCCCTTAGATTCTTTTCATCTTTGCCTTTCTCATGTGTTCTGTTTCTCATGTTGTTTTTCTTATATTCTGTTTGAAACGTTGTTATGTTTCATCCTTTTTTCCTCCTTAAATCTATTTCATGTTCTATTTCAATGACCCTCCCTCACATCTGCCTTTCTCTCGTAATGGCATGGATATTTTTGTTTCATTTCATGAATATCCCTTTTAAAAATGTATTTTGCCTGTAGATCATGCAGGATTATGCATGCAAAGACACACAGGATGATGTTTCTCCGCAGGTGCACATTTCACATACTTTGTACATGATGACATAAAACGGTACCCCGGTGTACCAGACGAAAATCTGCCATTTTGTTTAAATATTTATTTAATTTTTAGGGCTGACTGTGGGTATAGCGTGCATACAATCGCGCGCTGCACTGCATGCACACGCAATAGCTGCGGTACGGTTGGACGCAAGATGGGCGCTACACAACGCGGTACCCTGGGGTACAACGGTACCCCGGGGTACCGCGTGTGTCATCACTGTCCACACTTCCACACCTTTCACCCATTACATGTTCTCTGCTACATCTCTGCTAATCCCTGAAGGTAAAGGGTGACCACCAGGCAAAGAACAACACATAATTACATGTTTTGGTACCGTTTTGTGATTTCAAGTTAGATACCCAATATTGTGCAAAGGGCTGTGTAATTCATAAACAATGCAATTAATTACCACCACTTGCGAAACCATATTATTTCATGGTTTCATACGCGCCAAACATTTGCGATTGCGCCAATTCTATTCACGGGTACGTTTGAGACAATAGAATCCCGGACGATTCTTTCGCTCTGGACAAAGTAGTCTTCGTACATGCAGACCCATGAACGCATGCTTTAGAATGGAGATGCGTTTTCCAATGTTATATCTTTTTTCTGGAAACATATTTTTCTGAACTTGTTGATGGAATGGACTACTACTAAAGATGTATACCTTTCATTATTAGAATATTATTTTAGGGTGGTGGTACCCTTTAATATAGGACCCACTAGGTTTCCCTAGCAATGGGTTAACCTGTTCCCTACTAGATTTTGCACCCTGCATAGAATAAATACAGGGTACAGGGTAATAGGTGCAAAAAAAAACATTTAAAGATCACATTTCCATGCAGCCAAGCTTTTATTTCTGTCTAAATCATGTTACAATGCATGCACCTAACCCGTTAAGGTGTCAATATGCATGTGGCAATCTCCATACTGTTATTCACAGAAGCCCACCAGGTTCCTGTAGGCAATGTGGTCAACTAGTCATTATAAAGATCACCTTTCCCATGCAACCCAGCTATTATTTCTTCTACATTATATATCTCTCTTCAAATTCATGTATCTAACCTGTTAAGGTATCATAATATACCTGTGGTAAAATAACTGTAATGAAGTTGTACACTTGTTATCACAAATACAAAATTTGAGCCGTAATTTGCCCTTGACCTTTCTAGTAGGCAGACAGTAATCAAAGAAGGCAGCCAAAATATAGGATGACAAAAGAAAATGTCATGTGACAAATTATCAGTGTTGTAATATCGTCTTTCAAACAGAATGTAGACCTTTTTAAAGACCTTTGATACAGGCGATCATGCTGTTCTCACATACTGTACCTCATTGTATGATTTTGTATTACCATTAGTAAGCATGGAACAGTATTTGGTTTACCAAATTTCTCTATGTATGTTGAAGTGTTAGATTTTAAATTGTCCACTGATAATAACATATAGTGCAATGCATAATAGTGATTATCACTTTGCATTTTCACTCATTTCTTGGTCATATGACGCTAATTTACCATGGAATTTTTCACACATCAATCAGTGACATGTCAAGTGACATAAGTTTCTTGCGTGTCAACAAGTTACTAGATCCCTTTAATATTAATGTAATGTGCAGACAATTATAGGAGAAATAGAGTGAATAAAGCAAACATTTAACGCTTCCTATTATAGAATCAGGGGAGAATGTAGGCGGTGTTGAATTTCTAATGAGATGAATAATGCGATAGGCAACACTGGCGGAACCTCGCTCGCCGGGGAGAATAAAAAAACCATCATTTGTTGACAAAATTATGCAAACATCGCTTTCTCACTGCAGGCAGAGAAAAGGCCAGGGCTTTTAAGAGTTATTACCAGTCTCGGGAAATCTTTTGTTATTCATGCCTCCATAAATAGCAAGCAGGCTCTGGCAAACATGAAATATTCATGGAGCACATTCATTGTAGGCCCGCTCTCCGTGCATGACACTGGCCCTGATGAGGTTCAATTATGCCGTTTTTTAATCAAATTTGTGTTAAGTGATGCTGGAAATGTTGCCCTGTTTATTTCCATTATCATAATTCATAGTGCCGATCGCTCTGCGTAAACACCAACAGACGTGATGTGATTGGTTCGCATGCTCATGAATAAAGGCTGCGGATGATATTTAGAAGCTATTCGTGCATGCATGCATATTCAACTGCGATTCAAATTGACAATTGGTGTTTGGTTTATTTTTAAGTTTGGTGACTTTTGCCATGGCAACCGAATTCAGCTGTGCATATTATAAGTGTTGCATTGTTGTAAATGGTTAGCATACTGCATTATTTGCATTATTTATTTGTCTGGGTTTGTGTTGTAGACCAGGCAAATTATATTTCAGTCATTTAAATGCTAACATTGTTGCTTTACAGTAGGTATTCATATACACATATGTTTGTATGATTTGTTTGTTTACACGATTTGTACAAGAATAGGACTGTTTGACATTTTAGGGAGCTTTTCAGAGAAGCAATATGTTTTGAAATAAACTGTCAGCGTATTGTTGATAGATACCATATTGATAGATACAAACATAAAGCAGAGAGGGTATCCTAATTAAAGGTGGTGTATGTGACCACTAAATGTAGAATGTTGGCCTAATTTTTGCCATAAATTAACACCATTTTCTTCACACCCTAATAATAGGAACTACAAATTTTTTCCTTCACTATTTTAAACTTGTGTCGTATTCTTTCTTCTCCCTCTCTCTATTAAATGGTCCATTAAGATATGACTTAATGGTTTTCTGTCCTGATTTTAAACTGGTGTTTGTTGGGTTGGTGAGGCTGGTGTTGATGGTTGGTGAGGGTCTCTCCGGAAACGAACCATATGATGGTGTCCTGTTGAGTTGTAACCAACCATTTAACTGTATTTTCCAATAAGATTCAGGAAAATTCAAGATCAAAATTCATTTAATGTTTTGTATAAAGAAAAATAATGTCCACCTTTGTTTATCTTTCTCTTCCTCCTGTGGTCTCGTGCAGATGTGTCGGCCATCATCTTTGTTGTTGCCTGCAGTAGTTACAACCTGGGGGGTATTTCACAAAGATCCTAAGTTGAAATTAACTCCAAGTTGGACTTAAAAATTATGGAAAGCCGTTTCTTTGACACATTTTTGTAAAAGTTCTTTTGAAAGGCATAAAATGTTGATTCAAATCGTGTATATTTTCTATTATGAAAGAGATTTCCTGTTCTTGATGTAAAATGTATGCAAAGTCTAAAATACTTGCATTTTTGCTTTTGAATATATTTCATCCAAGGTTTCAAATGGCTCACCATACTTTTTAAGTCCAAATTATAGTTAAGTTCAACTTAGGATCTTTGTGAAACACCCCCTGGTGTTGTAGTATTATGAGCCCTATAATTGTATGATTTTCCTATAGTAGAAGTTCAAATGATTTCATCAACTGATAACCACTTTTTCTCTCTCTCCCCCTTCCTCCTTTGGTCTCGTGCAGATGTGACGGCCATCATGCTGGTTGGGGTAGTTGCAACTTGGTGTTGTTGTGTAACCGACCCTATGAACGTAATTTGTAATAATGGGACGCCAAATGATTTCATTGACTAATAACAACTTTTGTTGTTGCCTGCAGTAGTTAGAACCTGGTGTTGTAGTGTAACAAACTCTTTCCATTTAATAACAGCCACTATTGTCTTCTCTTCCCCCTGGTTCTGTGTAGATGTGACGGCCATCATCTTTGTTGTTGCCTGCAGTAGTTACAACCTGGTGTTGAGGGAAGACATCAACCAGAACCGACTGAGGGAATCGCTGGAGCTCTTCAGAAGCATCTGGAACAACAGGTAGGCATCTTTCTCTAACATGTTATGTTTCCAAATGGGTTTGTACTTTGGTAGGTTGTTGCATAAAACTGAGTTACGTTCAATTGCAACCTTGTATTAAAGTTAGCTCGTGGATCGAGCAGAAAGTGGCATTTGATAACAAAGGCATCTTTACGGAGGTCGGGCGCCTATGGACAGGTTGATACATGGTGGCCACTAACACAGGTTAGATTGTAATCTTAAAGGAGTTCGGACTTTGTGAGATCTTTTCTCTCTAGTAACTTTCAATTCCCAGACGAAGAATCTGCTAGATTCGATAGCTCGGCTACTTACTTTGACTCGACTTTCAATTCCAGTAGCTTTACAATTCTTTTTGTTGTTGTTGAAAAGCTACAACTTATTTAAGCTGACTGTAGTATAACATTAAAGGAGATATACAAGGGAGTCATTCTTAATCATGTTCATGAATGCGTTAGAGAGAGGTGGGCTGGGCAAGTGCCAACATGACAATACTCTGCATCCTGGAGTTTATTTTATTTTTACGACGGGGGGGGGGGGGGGGGGGGGCAATGAAAGAGATCCAAGTTAAATATAGCTTTGGCTGCTGGCTAGCCTCGCTACTCCATACGTACACCTGTCATACAGCCACCCACAAAGGGAACGGAAACATCCACCCCTACCCCTCCTCTCCTCGTGACCCCCCACACCCCTTGCATCCCGCTTTAATCTCTTCCTCTGTGTCCCCGTTATCTTACGGAAACATACCCGGCGGAAGTCAACCAATAATAACTTTCATTAATAGCTTTCATAGTGCTCTATTTTTGTTTTCATTTTGATTGTTTTTAGCTGAGAGCTCTATTTTTATTTGTATTTCTTTTTATAGGGTGATACTATCTTAGGTGTATATGTATTTTCCTTTCCCCCACCAGACGTCACACAGGGTTTGATAGGAACGATCTATTCTGGGAAGACTGATAATGAAGTAGATAACGAAATGAGTTGAATGAGAATCAGTGATGTCACGCTAGATTATTATGCTATCTTTATCTCTGTCTCCCCCCCTCTCCCTCTCCATTCACCCAGTTCCTTATCTAATGCTCTCACTGCACACTACTCGACCCCATCCAATCAGACAGACGATAAAGGATCCAATCTATACAACATGCTTTTAATAGGCAAGTCTTGATTTAGTTCAGATCCGCAGTTGCTCGTCAGATCTGACTCGGATTGTGAAGTGAACGGTGGGCTTGACACAGCTTCTGTATCGTTCCTGAATCGTTACCCTCCCCTGATCCCAAACCTCAAGATATATCAATACAACAACAATAAAAACAGCAGCAAAGAAAAAACGCAATATGAACATCATCGGGTGAAGGTGAGAATAAGAAGGGCATTTTAAAAGTAGATTTTAGTTCTGCAAACCATCTTGTAGGACAGCCTTCTATGTGCGATTACAATATTCTTGGATAATAATTATTTAAATATATTTTGGGACCAAATTTTAGCTCAATGCAGCGGACATAATGCAGATATAGAAGGGTTAGCCAACAGATTGAAATATAATAAATATCCTATTAACATAGGTTGTCATTGCCAACCTGAAAGCTTGCTTGGGGTTCGCCCAACATAGCAACAACTACTCACTGTATGCAAGGTGAATTCCAAGTACCTGGTTAATTGTGTAGCTCGTCTCTATGTCGACAGGCAATGATGTATGCATACATTTGAATATATCTTTAATGTGCTCAGGACTTGTCCTTGTCCTTGATATATTTGGGCTGTGGTTTATGGGAAATGCATGTTTTACTCGTGAACTTTTAACTGGTCCCTATTGAGAATCCAATTCTTTTTTTCAAAATAGAATCCTCCTGAAAGGGGTTTATGTTATTGCGGTTCTTCCTGAAGACGGAAATACCAGATTACTGGTCCCTTGTTTAAAATCAAACGAACACAAACGTTTGGAGAGATAGATTGTATAAGCCGTGGAGGTAACATTTATTGTAATGTTGGGAGCGTGATCATGCAACCACTTGGCTGCGGTTCCGAGCACGGAGCCAAAAAGACTGAGTCACGGAGGAACCTCGTCCAACTCTTGGAGCGTGCGGCCAAATTAGAGATAATTATTGGATTATCAGGATGATGTGGAATCTAATTCTGTGCAAGTGAATAGGAGAACTGTTCGATTTTCTCCATGGGAGACTTTGAACTGTGTACAAAATTAGTGCATTGAGTTAAAAAACATCACTTTGCATTTTTCGCTCATTTCTCGGTCATATGACATTCATTTACCATGGAATTTTCACACATCACTCAGTGGACATATCGGATCAATCGGATCACAGAAATACACATTTTATCAACCCCTTCGTCATTTTTGCACATGCCAAGAAAGTTATTAGATCCCTTTAAAACATTCATTATCAATAAACAACACACCTGGCTATTGTATGTGTTCATTAGGGAATGGTAAAGGAATGATTTGCATTTTTTTTTTAATGCAGGTGAGCTTGTAAAGTTGCCCCCCCCCCCCCCCCATCTCAAAAAAATAAAAAAATAAAAAAAATTTAATTAAATAAATAAATTAAATAAAACAATTTAAAATTAAAAATTAAAGAGATTTTATAGCAATGCAGTAAATGATATGATAGATAGATGATTAGACTGGTACACCTCTATATATACGTTTGTTCGCGGCTAGTATGCTCTATGGAAGTTGAGAATGTGTACATAAGAAAATTGTGTGGGTCTGAACTGTACTGAAATGGCCAGGGATAATAATAATAAAAGCGCTGCCCTAGAAGCTGTTCTGCATTTGGCACTATACAAATGAGTTATATTGTTTTATTTATTATTAGGTCCTCTTGCCCAGTGATGTGTCATTATGGGCGTTGTCACATATCACTGAATAGCGTAAATGGATGCCCGACGGATAGGAAATTTTTCGGAGAAAAAAATTATACAGTCGTGAAAGTTGTCTTCATTGCTGCATGCACACAACTTTCCACCGGATAAAACAATGGACATTGCCTGCCAAGGAACGCATTCGCCGAACAAGAAACTGGCAAAAAAACGCATACGAACGGAGAAGAACGGATTGACAATTTTGCTCTCCGTCGGGCGTCCGTTAACGCCATCCAGTGATATGTGACGAGGGCTTATCCCATGTAATAAAATGTTATGAAGATGGGATGAAAAATACTGGTATGCTACGACGACACAGTCGCCCTGCATTCATACAAGTTGAACTTGTATTCCAGGATTGTTAATCGAAGGAAGGAAAAGATTTTAAAGTGATCCGTTAACTTTGTCAAATTCACACTTCCCATTACCTTGTCGTTTGGCGTATATATATGGTAACAGGAGAATGAAATGGGTTTTGATTTTTCAAATGTCTCCCTAAATTATTGAAAAGCATTCCGGAAGGCATTTTCAATTGTAGTCTAAATCAATGGGCAGTAGGTGATAAAATCTGACATCAATTTTCTTTTTGTTTGCACTAGGTAAACAGTGTCCCTTTTCTGTAAAACTAACACGCATTATTCAGAAGAATCTTTCAATGATATTGGTATATGATTGAAGTCTCAGCTACCGCTTTTGGAGAAGAAAATCCTATGAAGTTAATGGATCACTTTAAATAGCAGTGGTAACCTTTTTTCTACTTGCCAATGCTGACGGAGGGTGTATAGGACATATTATCACCTGACTTAGTAAATACAGTACATGAGCTGCCATGTAATATTTTTGGATATCACATGACACTGTTACATGGCAATCAGATGATAAAACAGTTGTTAACTTTGATGTCGGGGAAAATCATGGAATGTTCCCCTCTGGATTTAAAATGCTATTTCGTGAAGAAAATAAGTCCCTCGACTACGTCTCGGGACTTATTTACTCTTCCCTCAATAGCATTTAAAATCCCTCAGGGAGTGGAACATTCCGTGATTTTCCCTCCACCACCAGTTAACAACTGTATAATATACAATCAAACCTGTCTTAGTGGTCACCTGTCTGTATAGTAGCCAACTTGACTAGAGTGACCAAAGTTGCTAATTCCGTATTAATTTAAAGAAAATTATTCCAATATTGATATTCAACTTGGGTATAGAAGTGGCACTGTACTTTAATATGCGTTCAGGACTGGTCCCGAAAATACTTGGGCAGGAGTCTATAGATGGGGAGAATGCATGTTATAGCAAAATCAGTCAGTCCTGAACAGGTTAACCCGTTGCTTACGGGAACCGGGTGGGCTATGTACAAAGTCTATGGGGATTTCAGAATCTCGTAGTGAACAGGTTAATGCAACCGTGACAACAACATGAATTGTATTTCTGACCCACATTATTGCCCCATAATTGTGAGCCAAATTTGAATACAAAGGCCAATAAAAAACATTTTTAGCCCTACCAACTGGAGTAATAAATTAGGTAATTTTTTTTGTTTAGATTGTTACTTAGCATCAACAATTTCTTTTGTCTTGAAATACGAAGGGTATATTTTCAAGAAGATATTTTTACTGTGATATGATATTACATGTGCTGGTAGCCAGTAGGTACAAATTGTATGAATATTTCTTTAAATTTTGATGTCCTGCCGTCTGTCAATAAAAACTCGGGAACCTCTATGCCGGCTGCTTTTAAATACAATGTGTAGAGCTAATACCCATTCCAAAAAGCAGTATCTTTGAATGCATAACATGTTAAGGACACGGCCACATGTTTATCCTGATTTGTTTTCTTTTCAATGGATTACATTAGCAAGTCTTTGCCATGTGATCTAAGCCATAGCTAAGCAGGTGTTGTTTTGACACATTCAATATTTTTGGGGTTTGATTGATACCATGTCTGGCATTCAGTCGGACATCAGAACATAATTACAACATTAGTAAAAATGTCAAACAAAAATGTAAGAAAGTATGCACAGCTCCATTTTAACGTACTCGGTAGTCGTTATATCTCCCTGCGTGTATAGAATTGACGCACTCTCAGACGTTTGGCGCATACAGAACCATAGTTCTCTCCTTTTCTGTATTATATTTATTTTCTCTAGATGAATCTAGAATTTCAATAAATGAATACATAAAAAATAATTGTTCTCTCCTTTTCTGTATATTTTTTTCTCCAGATGGTTGCGGACAATCTCAGTGATCTTGTTCCTCAACAAGCAGGACTTGCTAGCGGAGAAGGTGTTGGCGGGCAGGTCCAAGATTGAGGACTACTTCAGCGAGTATGCAATGTACACAATCCCACCCGATGGTGAGTATGGATCCAAAAAAGGTTGGTGGATGGATGGATGGATGGATGGATGGATGGATGGATGGATGGATGGATGGATGGATGGATGGATGGATGGATGGATGGATGGATGGATGGATGGATGGATGGATGATGGATGGATGGATGGATGGATGGATGGATGGATGGATGGATGGATGGATGGATGGATGGATGGATGGATGGATGGATGGATGGATGGATGGATGGATGGATGGATGGATGGATGGATGGATGGATGGATGGATGGATGGATGGATGGATGGATGGATGGATGGATGGATGAATGGATGGATAAATAGATAGATAGATAGATAGATAGATAGATAGATAGATAGATAGATAGATAGATAGATAGATAGATAGATAGATGGATAGATGGATAGATGGATAGATGGATAGATGGATAGATGGATAGATGGATAGATGGATAGATGGATAGATGGATAGATGGATAGATGGATAGATGGATAGATAGATAGATGGATAAATAGATAGATGGATAGATAGATAGATAGATGTAATGGTCATGGAAAGTCCTGGAATTTGACTTGGAAAATAAATAACGAGTACCAACACAGCTTTAATACACCATTGTCTTGTAGCTTTACAATCTCTAATACTGTTTGACATTGTAAGGTGAATGCATACCTGTATATTTTTGCATTCCACAATTCATTTATGCGTGTATCATATTTGAACTTGCCTGCATTGCAAGAATTTGTACCCTCATATTTCAACAAACCAGTATGATGCTATTCCTGTATCATTTTGCTTTTCACGCTAGGTAGATGTTTTTAATGTCTTCAAATTCAAAGACAAATGTTTCAATATTTTTAAGTATTAAAGTGAGGCCTGTAAAGTGTCAGATATTGCCCAAAATGACATTTGAGACTTCAATCCTGTACCAAAATCATTGTAGGATATGTCCGAATGATGTGTGAAAGTTTCATTGAAAAAGAACACTGCTTTCCTGGTTAAAAAAGCGAAAATATGCGTCAGCTTTTACAACGGAGGTTTATGACCATTTGTTAACACTTTTGAATTGAATGATACATATCGTCATACTAAAGGGGCATTTGAAAAATTCTAACCCTATTTTATTCTTCTCTTACCATCAGCTAAACAACACGGTAGAAGAGAAACGAGGAAGCTCCAAGTAATTTTCGTGGAGTTAGACACTTTACAGGCATCACTTTAATACTCACCTTCACCTTTATGTCATGGGTTTATTTTTAGTTTTGTTACCCTTAATCTTTAAAAAAAATCAAAGCATTTGCAAGTGTGCTCAACAGAAAATGGAAACTGTCAAACAAATTAATTACTATTAATTTTGTATGCCTCCGCAACAAAGTGGCCAGATGCATTATGTTTTGGGGTTGTCCGTCCCTCCTTACGTCCCGTTCTCCTGATCTAGTTATCTCTAGAACAGATTGACGGATTATCACCTAACAATTTTTAAATTTTTTAAATTGATATTTTATTTTGTTTCTCTTTGAACAACAGCAACGGATACTGGAGAGCCAGAGGAAGTCTTGCGTGCCAAGTATTTCATCAGAGATGAATTCCTGGTGAGTAGACAAGGAACAAAAATGTTATAAAATCAAGAAAATACTGCTGAAAACTGCTTATAAATCTACTAAATATCGCCAATGTGATCAAATGAAAGTCGTATCTAGCCTAGCTTTCAATCCTAGCAGGATCTTCGTCAAATGTTCATTTGTTGCCCTGACATCACAAAATGACCGTTATGTCGCAGAGATAGTTTTTCTGTTATAAGCTAAAATAGTTTTAAAATAGGTTTAAAATATGAGATTCAGGATTTTTGTATTTCTTGAATGAAGGTATTTTGATCGTCAGAAATCATGTTTAAATATGTTTTTTCATCAAATGAAAATTATCAAATAATACAGAGCTTGAATGGATGCCAATCTTTGAAGTGGCCCGTTTCTCCCCTTGTTTTAAAACTGCTTCAGCCATTTTCCAAATCTCTGGCACTGAATATGACAAATTATTTACCATTTTAAAGGTAATGAATTATACTGTAATGTCATGTGAAAATCAGCATAATCATTTTCCCAGACTTATTGGTCGTTTTGTGGTGTAAGGTCACATTTGTTGCCCAGACAGAGATCCAGGGGGGTGTTTCACAAAGATCCTAAGTTGAACTTAACTCTAAGTTGGACTTAAAAAGTATGGTAAGCCATTTGTAGCCTTAGAATAGAATATACTCAAAAGCAAAAATGCACATATTTTAGAGTTTACATATATGTTACATCAAGAAAATGAAATGTCCTTGATAATATGAACATATTAATGATTAGAAACAACATTTTATGCATTTTAAGAGTATTTTTACCATTTCCCCCCCCCCCCAAAGAAACAAACGGCTTACCATACTTTCTAAGTCCAACTTAGAGTTAAGTTCAACTTAGGATCTTTGTGA
>JBAMJV010010961.1:0-57924 GCA_037951105.1 Echinarachnius parma | reverse complement strand
AAAGACCATGGCCGCCAAAATAGCCTATTTTGAGTAAAATTAAAATTATTTCATAATACATTATGAAATATTGGCACTATAGTGTGCTTGTACTTCACAAAGACCATTGTTAACACATTTTTGATGAATATAGACATAACTTGAATATTTTCCATTTTATTTTTGCTAATTTGCATATTCAAAATGGCAAAAAAAATGCAAAATGGCCGCCAAGTAGCCTATTTTGAGTAAAATTTGAATTTTTTCATAATACATTATGAAATATTGGCACTATAGTGTGCTTGTACTTCACAAAGACCATTTGTAACATATTTCTGTGATACATGAACATAGCAATAATTTTAATAATTTCCATTTTATTTTTTGCTAATTTTTATATTCAAAATGGCAGAAAAATACAAAATGGTCGCCAAGTAGCCTATTTTTAGTAAAATTTGAATCATTTATTACAAAATATTGGCAGAGTAGTGTTCTTGTACTTTACAAAGACCATTGTCAACACATTCCTGATGATCATACAAGAACATAGACCTAATTTGAATATTTTTCATTACATTTTTTTGCTAATTTGCAAATTTAAAATGGCGGATAAAAACAAAATGGCTGCCAAATAGCCTTTTTTTTAAGTACAATTTGAATTATTTCATAATACATTACGAAATATTGGCAGAGGAGGGTGCTTGTAATTCACAAAAGCCATTGTCAATACATTCCTGATGATCATACATGAACATAGACATGATTTGAATATTATCCATTTAATTTTTTGCTAATTTGCATATTCAAAATGGCGAATAAGAAACAAAATGGCCGCCAAAATAGCCTATTTTTAGTAAAATTTGAATTATTGCATAATACATTATTACATATTGGCAGAGTAGTGTGCTGATAATTCACAAAGACCATTGTCATTGATCTCATTCCTGATGATCATACATGAATATAGACATAATTTGAATATTATCCATTTTATTTTGGGCTAATTTGCATATTCAAAATGGCGGACAATAGACAGAATGGCCACCAAAATAGCCTATTTTTAGTAAAATTTGAATGATTTCATAATATATTAAGAAATATTGGCAGAGTAGTGTGCTTGTAATTCACGAAGACCATTGTCATTGATCTCATTCCTGATGAACATACATGAACATAACATAATTTGAATATTTTTGTTGTTGCTAATTTGCATATTCAAAATGGCGGATACAAACAAAATACTGTCCGTTAGGGACAGACGTGTTGCCATTTTTATATTGGCCCGTTAAGGACGTGCGCAGTGGCGATGCGCAGTGTTCTCGATACAGTTACGTGCTCTTACGTAGCAAAACTGCTAACAAAGTCAAGTTTGTAGCCTGAATCCTCCTACAACTTTTAGTGTCACTGTTGTCAACAAAGTATGATACAACTACATAAACAAGTGACAAATATCACAATAATTTCACCAGTAGCATAACTCGAGCGATAGAAAACACCCAACTATAGCTAGTAGCTCTGTGAATGTGTGAATGTTTGGCCGTGGCTGAGTGCAATAAAGTTCACACTGCATGCATGCTGTGTACATACATTCGCACGCCGCTCACATGTCCTTGCAGAACACGGTACTGTATGTTACAGTAGACTCGATTCCCAGTCGTAAAGTAATAACACAATGTGCTCAATTAATTATTTCTGTAAAGATCGAGTCAAATCCTATGATGATGTGAAAGCAAGTAATTGAATTAAATATAATTCAATTGCTTATAGATCCATTAATGCTCCCGATTTTCAAGCTATCTTGCATAATATAAAAGGAAAATTGCAACGTGCCGGTCAGTCATATAGAAAATGGCAACGTGCCGTCAGTCGTATAGAAAATGGCAACGTGCCGGTCAGTGATATAGAAAATGGCAACGTGCCGGTCAGTCATATAGAACTGGCAACGTGCCGGTCAGTCGTATAGAAAATGGCAACGTGCCGGTCAGTCGTATATTGCAACCCTATTGAATTATATTTAATTCAATTACTTGCTTTCACATCATCATAGGATTTGACTCGATCTTTACAGAAATAATTAATTGAGCACATTGTGTTATTACTTTACGACTGGGAATCGAGTCTACTGTAACATACAGTACCGTGTTCTGCAAGGACATGTGCGCGGCGTGCGAATGATATATGTACACAGCATGCACGCAGTGTGAACTTTATTGCACTCAGCCACGGCCAAACATTCACACATTCACAGAGCTACTAGCTATAGTTGGGTGTTTTCTATCGCTCGAGTTATGCTACTGGTGAAATTATTGTGATATTTGTCACTTGTTTATGCAGTTGTATCATACTTTGTTGACACCAGTGACACTAAAAGTTGTAGGAGGATTCAGGCTACAAACTTGACTTTTGTTAGCAGTTTTGCTACGTAAGTGTATCGAGTACACTGCGCATCGCCACTGCGCACGTCCTTAACGGGCCAATAGAAAAATGGCAACACGTCTGTCTCTAACGGACAGTAACAAAATGGCCGCTAAATAGCCTGTTTTTAATAAAATTTGAATTATTTCATAATACATTATCAAATATTGGCAGAGAGCTAATGAGTGTGACCTCGAGTTCTTGACAGATGTTGTGCAGTGTGATAACTGTCCTGAATTCAATGGATATAATATATAACGCATGTGTCTCGCAATCAAGGAAAAGCCACATAACCCAAAACTAAAGCAGTGTATCTACCATTGATTGATATGCCACCAGCCCATCCAGACACGATCAGGACAGCCATGACCAAAGCACAGCAGTTAACAGAGAAAACATGTCAAGGTTTCACTGTCTTTCCAGCAGATCAACAAACTGTATATTGTTGCAGTACGGTTACAACGGGCATATCCAAACCTTTTCCATTTCCTTAGGTTCCAAGATTAGGGGGATGCATACGTATATGCTGATGAGTTTTGTAGGTGCAGTCGGAACATTGATGACTGACTCGTGCCTTGGAGATGTTCTGGCATCTACATTTGCAGGTGTGGGTAAAATGCTTACAGGAAAGAAATTTCCTATGAACATGAGAGCCATGCGCATGAGGAGCTACTGAGAGACATGGTTGTGCAGGGACACCTGGATTATCACAACGTTCTCATAACAACGCTTGAGGACCTTGCAAAGAGAAGTCGCACAACAAAGATGTGGGTCGACAACCTGATCAAACCAGTTATGATAATGATGCTGTATGTACGGGCTGAACGAGAAGGTGATTGGCCACTACACCCGGATGCAGTGAAGCTCATGATGACTTACTTCTTTGGGTCGGGGACATTTGAACTACGCACGATACGGGTTACTCTACCTTAAATGTATGGAAGCCGTACCAGGAGATGCACTCCATCATTTCATGAAAGGGTCTCATGTGATGAGACACATTAAAGGGTTATAGAATGGCATACGGAGCGACATGTTCATCGAGAACACATTCATGCGAAATGGTCATGGTAAAGCTAGTGAGGTTGGCATCACTCTAAAGCCAGGAACAGCGTCTTTGACAGGTACAATGATTACAGTACCAAGTGTGCAACCATGATATCGAAGGCAGTTGATAGTTTTGAAATCAATGGGTACCCATTAAAATCAATTGGTTATCGAAGTATATGGGAAATGAAACAATTACCCATTGAAACCCATGCCAATGGGTACCCATTGAATTCAATGAATTCAATGGGTACCAATTAAAATTTTAACTGGAATTTCGTCCTGGGACTTCACCCCTTCCATGTCAGAAACTGACTCTGACAGTCACACAGAACAAGAAACAGATGATAAACATTAGTTGACAACATCTGCAAAGCGATGCAGGTTTCATCACAAAGCACAAGCTTGAGATCACCAGCCAATCTGACACTCCTGTTGTCCAGATGGTTTTCCAATCCAACAGCACGATATGGCCACATCTCATGGGGAGGCTGATGTGATTATTGTGCAGGCAGTGCAGCAGGCTATCATGCTGGCAGATGAAGGCAGATCCGTCAGGGTGCTTGCAGACGACACAGATGTGTATGTTCTTCTACTTTATTTCTACCAAAAGCAAGGCCTTCAGTCACCCTTGTAAATCGAGTCGCCAATCAAAGGCATTCATTTATAAGCCACAGTGGATAGACACAGAGACATATCATCCCTTCTAAGTTAGTAGGTCACAGTGATACTGTGATACTGTTGGTGCACATTTTGGAGCTGGCAAAGGAACTTTGCTAAAAAGTGCTGCTGCAAAAATTGGTTCCTTTTGCCATCGATTGGAGACATGGATGCAGATATGACCGACGCGATGAAAGATGCAACATCGCTCATAACATCATGCTATGGACAAGCTGCTTAGGCTGCGACAATGTCACCTGGCGTACTGGTGGGGGGCGCTTGCCCCCCCCCCCCCCCCCCCATGAATTCAAATCATGGCTTTTATCTAAATCGATAACATTGATTGAACGAAAAGAGTATTTCTTTAGACAAGAAAAGTCAGATTTTACTTCATGTCAAGTAAAATTTCCATCCCAAGTATGCACCAGATTACATCATTTCAATGAAAACACTGCAAAAGCACCTTTACCACCAAATATCACACCCTCCCATCACCTTTCCCCCTCTCGGTTATCGTTTTGCTCCCTCGGAAATCGGTCTTGTATAGGTCTGGAATACAAGGTTCATGTTATACTTGTGGTTTGCCGTGTAAGATGGGTGGATTGGTGAGTCCTGGAAAAGACTATAGTAGTCCTAGAAAGGACTGTTGTTAGTCCTAGAAAGGAATGTTGTTAGTCCCAGAAAGGACTGTTGGTGTAGTTCTGAAAAGGACTGTTTGTATTCTTTCTAGGAGAGTCCTGAAAAGAACTGTTGGTAGTCCTAGAACGGACTGTTGGTAGTCCTAAAAAGAACTGTTGGTAGTCCTATAAAGGACTGTTGGGATACTCTTGAAAAGGACTGTTGGTATTCTTTCTAGCAGAGTCCTAAAAAGGACAGTTTTTGGCGACGTTTCGAAAAGGTTGACTATCCGTCGTCACTCCTGATGACGGATAGTCAACCTATTCGAAACGTCTAGCCCCTCCTACCATCCATCCTCTCCTCGCAATACCAACAGTCCTTTCTAGGACTACCAACAGTTCTTTTTAGGACTCTCCTAGAAAGAATACCAACAGTCCTTTCTAGGACTACCAACAGTTCTTTTTAGGACTCTCTTAGAAAGAATACCAACAGTCCTCTTCAGGACTACACCAACAGTTCTTTTAAGGACTAACAGTCCTTTCTAGGACTACCATAGTCCTTTTCAGGACTCACCAATCCACCCATCTCACATGGTGCAACCGCAAACTACACATATTATATACACCACCATGGAAACCGATACTTACAAGCAACATTTAAGGTTTATGTTGCTTTGTCATAAAATAATGCTTTTGATGCACTGTTTGAACTGAATATGTCACTTTGAGAATATTTTTTAGGGGTGCATTTTTGTTTTTCTTCATGAAATCATAACCTCTTCTGGTTATGACGATGATGAGGCACATTATACTTCATGTCGTCAAGTCAGAATTTCTTTTCTATGTATGCATGCACCAGATGCAAAAATGCAAAAGTCCCCTACCGTGGCAGGGGGACACCCCCTAGCTCCCACACCCTCCCACCAGACTATGACAATATTTCGTAATGTATTATGAAATAATACAAATTTAACTCCAAATAGGCTATTTGGCGGCCATTTTGTTTCTTATCCGCCATTTTGAATATGCAAATTAGAAAAAAATTAAATGGAAAATATTCAATTATGTCTCTGTTCATCAGGAATGTGTTGACAATGGTCTTCGTGAATTACAAGCACACCACTCTGCCAATATTTCATAATGTATTATGAAATCATTCAAATTTTACTCCAAATAGGCTATTTTGGCGGCCATTTTGTCTTGTGTCCGCCATTTTGAATATGCAAATTAGCCAAAAATATAATTTATAATATTAAAATCATGTCTATGTTCATTTACGATCATCAGGAATGTATTAACAATGGTCTTCGTGAATTACAAGCATCCTACTCTGCCAATATTTCGTAATGTATTATGAAATAATGCAACATAGGCTATTTGGCGGCCATTTTGTTGTTATCCGCCATTTTGAATATGCAAATTAGCAACAAATTAAATTAAAAATATTCAAATTATGTCTATGGTAATGTATGATGATCAGGAATGTCTTGACAATGGTCTTCGTGAATTAAAAGCACACTACTCTGCTAATATTTCGTAATGTATTTACTCAAAATAGGCTATTTTGGCGGCCATTTTGTTTTTTGCCATATCTTAAATTGCTCAACACTGACAAAGTTCCAGTTTTCAGTTTGGTCATCAGCAATGCCTAATGAAAGAGAATCCATCAAAAAAACCTTATTCTAACAAAACGAGGTATAGCTCCGTGGCTGCCGGACTATCATCTCATCTCATCTCATCTTCTCTCTTCTCTCCTCCTGTCCCAGCAATCCAAAATAAGGAGAAAATCGGACAAAGTGCTGCATGCGCAGATGTCTATTTCAAATGATTCCATACAAAGTAAATGTACAGGATAAAAACGAATATCAATGAATTAATTCAAACATGGCTTTAACTCATTAAATACAAGGACAATTTTTATTACCAACCATGTCATCATTAATATACAATTTCCCCTTTAACATTTTTGCTATCTTTGTATGGTTAACGACATAAACTTACCCGAAAATGATAATTCCACAATGGAAATTAAGTCATCTAGGACTAAAAGAATTATGCATGTGTAACATGTATTGTAGCCAATTTCCACAGAAAATGTGTTGGATCACGTGCTCTCCCCTCGTTGTTCACGTACTCATAACATAACATTTCTAGCTGGAAATGAACATCATTATTGTTGGCATCTTAAACCAATCCACATAAACATTAACCCCATAATGGAGTATGTTAATTTACCCTAACAAGCCCTACCTATTTTGGCATTCCCAGGTCTTTTTGTTTAAAAAAAAATTAATAAATGCAATAAATGAAAAACATGCTCTTCATTTTATCTGGACGTGACCAATCTAGTCAAATCTTACATACAAATGTTCGCAATAAGATTCCAGGAAAGGTCACCAGATTTGGTGAAAATACAATAAAAACTGTGGAAGCGGTGTTTGTAAGTCTGGTAGGGGGCTCAATGAGCCACTCCTCCCCCATTGGGCTTGATAGGGTTAACCCTGACGAAGGATGGAACTAACATCATCACTGACAATGACATCGTATAGAGTGCAATATTTCACGAGCTGATTCATTCCTCTGATTGTCTCTTCAGGTCTTTTGTGTGGCCATCGGTTGTAGTGCCATTCTGTCCTTCGTGATGTTGAAGAAGTTGCGCAAGAAAACGCCAGAGCCTGACCAGGAGTCTCAAGGAGAGGACGAAGGGCCCAGTACCAGGATCCTCAATAATTGGTGAAGCTGTCACAGGGTAAAAATGCGGAGGAGGTGGGGGAATCATCGCGAGCCTGACCAAGCCGTGCCCCTAAATGTTTGTTGTTAATATGTGAGAGAACTTGTACATAACTGCTCTATAACTCTCATAAAAAATTATGTAACATACATTTTAGTTTTTCTCCTTGTAAGTCTAATCTTCCTCCTTTATTTCCCACTGGTTTTCCATTTTCCTATCTATTACCTTTCCTTTTCCATCCTATTGTCTTCCCCTTTTCACCCCCGTCTTGCATTCCCTCTCAGTGCCTTTTCCTATATCTGTATAATTATCAAGAGCTCACTTCCAAAATGCGCTAAATGCACTTTCCATAAAAATTCAGTTAACGATATATCTACATGTATAATCTACGTAGCTATCTAGGAATCCACATTTTACGACAAATAACTCACTATAAATCAAAATATAGAAAGTTCAATTTTCACATTCCCATAGGCACGTGTACAAGAAACCTGTTTTCCTCGGAAGTTGAAAAGTGGATTTAGCGCTTTTTGGTTGAAAGCTCTTCATATAGTTGTTAAAACTTCAATGTTAAAAAATACGTCCTGTATAGATGAATCATGTAATAATCATATTGACTGTTAAATTCTGCTTTTAAAAGTTATTGTTAATATGTAAGAAATACATGTTCATCTCTTAAATGCATCTGTTTTATGAGGGAGTATTAATGTATGTATTATTTTGTTTTGCTGTGTTACCTTGACATTTGGATATTTGTATTCATTGAAATTGGAAAGTGTTTTTAATATGTGACAATTGTGATCCCGAAAATGTTTTCCATTTAGTTGACCAAATGCATCTTAAAGGGGAACTTCAGTGTTGGTGTAGAGGGTGCTGCACGAAATAAATTTGAAAGGTCATACAATTTTAATGACAGATTAAACTTTATTTCATCAAAATCGGTTCAGAAACAGCGGATATATTAATTCGATGGTTAAATACCAAACAAATACAAACGTTTACACTTTAAAACAAAATTCAAAACAGGTTTTTGAATAGTTATTGATAATCTCTCTATTCAATCATAACAATATGTCTCGACGCTGTCGCTCAAAACTTTGCCAACATTACTTATTCTGCCACCCTTTTTTTCAAAAATAGCAAATTTTGTTTAGGTGTCTTTGTCCTGTAATGCTTATTTGTTCAGCCAAACGACAGGTGTGTGAGCAGTTTGATGATAACTGTGACATGTCATTGTGAGAGAACGTCTGTGACAATATTTATTTTTTATTAAGTTTCTTTCTAAGGCTTTGTTTATTTTGTGCAAACGTTCGATATTTTCGTCAAACAATGCCAGTTGGTGGCGCAGTTTGGGTATTTGAAGAGCTTAGTTCTAAAAGGATCTATATCCGCGTTCCGTGAAATTGAGTAAACATTAGCTGTGCATTAATTCACTACGTAGCTATATATAAATCAAAATTCTAGGACACATTATGCAATCAAAATGAAAATTGGGAACGTGCCAATGTCATATTCCCATAGGCACATGTACAAAGTTGGACAAAGAAACTGTTTTCTTTCGAAGTTTAAAAGTGGATTTAGCGCCTTTTGGAACTAAGCCCTTCATTTGATCACTTTAAAATTATGATATTGATACGAATGAGTTTGTATTTCTGCCGTGTAATAACTAATAAGTATTAATCCAGAGAGGCATGAACCACGAATGGTTAGGAATCTGCAGTCAAATTAGCGACAAAGACAAAGGATTAAAAATAAACCAAATTGAACTTATTATTTGATAAACGATAAACCGATACAATGTGGTCACTTATTGATATAGAAGAAATACATGTTCGAGAAGCACTGCATCGATTGCAGACGCAAAGTTTGTGTATCATTGACCCTCTTTTTCTATTTAGGATAGAAAATGTAGGTGAGAGTCCGTATGTTTAAAATGCTATGATGTATTTACGTGTTTTAGTATAATAATAATAATAATAATAATATATCGCACTTATATAGCGCCTAATGCAGAACAGCCTCTAAGCGCATTATTACCCCTGGTCATATGGTACAGTTCAGACCCGCACAATTATATTGTATCGTGTTTTGGGAGGAATGAATACAAAGAAATTAAGCTTGGAATGCTCTCTATCATTAATTCTTCACAACTCAATGTTTATTTATACATTAAACCACTGCTAGTGCTATATAATGCATGAGTACCTTTGGTTATGGCATTTAATTGTAATACTGTGCTGGGGCCTCAAAAAGAAGCACATGCTGCTTATCCGGTGTCCCAGCTATAATTCATAAAGTGTACATTCAATTGCTTAATTTTGTATTGTTTTAATTGCCAAATAAATTGAACCTTGGACCTTGAACCTTACATTAGGTTGCATATCTATTTCAAACTAAATGACCAAAAGGAGGAACCCTGACATTCAAAAGCAACTTGGCGTACACTATGCACCATTTATCATTTGTTTTAATATTACGATACTAATTTCCAACTGAGCATTTTTACTAAAACATAAACCACAACAGAGTAATACAGTATCAATCCAGTGTATACAATCGTACTGATATTTATTTGATAAAGACCGTGTATAACTCATATGGCAATACAG
Organism: Echinarachnius parma; assembly: GCA_037951105.1. Lineage (NCBI taxonomy): Eukaryota > Metazoa > Echinodermata > Echinoidea > Clypeasteroida > Echinarachniidae > Echinarachnius > Echinarachnius parma. The sequence goes on along the minus strand of JBAMJV010010961.1, from coordinate 47,866 downwards.
GATCAAGCAGAGTGTAATTACATCCGGCAAATCACTTACTTCAGGTTTTAAATATTCCTGACGTTTCCATATTTTTGTATCCAATTGTGTTCCATTAACTCTTATACTGTGCCATAAATAGAAAAGTAGACAACAAAATTTAGTAAAGAGTTTGTTATTGATGTATCGCATATGTTGTTTCATAGTCATCGTCTCTTCACATAACAATTGCATAATAGCGTAGTGTATAACTAGCTAAATATGATAGAGTATTAATCATAATTCATTATTATGGATGTGATTATAAAGGGATAAATGTGAATCCATTACGCTCCTAACTAATCTAGCAGCATTGAACGTTGTATCTTGTATAGTAAGTTCACACTCATAATTTTGTATCATGCCAAAAGAAAGCATCAGTAATTTATGTGTACAACTTGAAATTTCTTAAATATACATTTTCAGTCAACAGAAGAATATAATATTGTCGTAACATGCGTAATTTGTATTTATGTCGTTATGTAACAGTTATATTAATACATGATTGGTGCATAGTATTATGAGATTGATATTGTTATTTGATTGGTGCTTTTGATTATAACTTAGTATTGCAAACACGTTGTATGTTCAAAGGACGATGTAAACAATAAATAAAGCAAATCAAATCGGAATCAAATATGTTCTTCTTTGTATACTTTATTTCAAAAGGCAGTGAGTAATAGTGTGAGTGGAATAACTAATTACATGACATTTGTAACAGGTAAAATGAGTATACATTGTAGTGGCGTATACGGGGTGACCCAAAATCGGGACGGGGTACTTGCCATAATAAAAACACATGATGCCAAGAATCACGGCATAGGGCATCTTTTACAAAGAAAAGTGATATCAGGTAAAGTAATTTTTAACAGGTTTGTTTTGGTTAAGGATGGCTTAACCCTAAAAAGGCCGGGCTATTTGAGGTCTTCAGCAGGGCCGGGGGGGCATTATGGCCCCCCCCCCCCCCCCCCCCCTAAGATCTCGGCCGCGGAGCGGCCGATCGCCGTGAAAATGTGCACGCATGATAAGTGAAGTGTATAGAATACAATGGTAATTTAGATTTTGTTTAATTCATTAATTTGCATATTTATGGTAATTTATGCAAATAAGGTCATACAATTCATATTGGTACCCATAAATCATATATTCTTCATAATTAAACATTGGTTTTCACTACATATATTCTTTAGAGCATTTGGAATAATAATGCGACAAAATGTTTTGGAAGAGCCAGGTTCTTCCTTATGTTTCCTATTGTTTTTATAATTTCTTATGTATTTCTTTGTTTTTTAAACTTATGTATTTTATTGTTTTTGTTGTTTATTTTATTTCTAACTATAATTCATCTATTTTGAACCCCAAAACAAACATATAAAATGTAAACAAGACCAAATAACCAATGATATACTTCCTTTTACAAAAACTGATATTTCCATATGTGTTGTACACAAATCACGAAATTGAACGATTTTCGGGCTGACATGCATAGACAAAAGGTCACGTGACTTCGTAACGGTAGGTCCGATTTTCAAAATTTTTGTTTTAAAATATGCGCAAGACCCCCCAAAAAAAAGTCACCAAGCAGCGGCGCGTCATACAGCGTTTTGGAGCAATAACAAAAATTACGGAGGAGGGGGGGGGGGGGGCCATTATGGACCCCCCGACCTTATTAGGGTTAAGTTAGACCATGTTAGGTTCCCATTAGTGTCCATTTTTACCAAGACAGTGCCTGGTAAATCGCACTTACCGCCCGTCATAGCATCGAACAAGAAGGTTTACATGCGGCATTGTTAGTGTACACTCAGCTGTGTGCCGGGAGAAGGAGCACAGTTGTTCGATGCTATGACTGGCAGGAATTTCGATTTATTAGGCACTGACTTGGTAAAAATTTACAAAATGGGAACCTGACATGGTCTCACATAAGCCATCCTAAATTTTTTTAAAATACATGTTCAAAATGACTTTCCCTGGTATAACATTTCTTTGTTAAAGATGCCCTATACTGTGATCCTTGTCATCATGTGTGTTTATTATGGCAAGTACCCCGTTCCGTTTTTTGGGGGAACACCCTGTATAGTCAGTTAAGTATGAGGCAAGTCCATTTACTAGGGGCCACTTGGAGACCAACATAAACATCAATAAAACATATAAACCATGCTCATTATGTTCAGCAACTAGTGCATGTACAAATACAAGATGTAATATGCAAGATATATCGCACATAATTGTAATTCATATACTGTATAGGCACTGAATAGTGACAATTCTGAAAATTACGGGCATATACACCTTCAGTCTGGTTCAGAAAGGACTGAGAATTATGTTTAATGTTATTTTACATAATGAAATGTGTATACGGTTTGAACATAGAGTATATGAAGCAAATTCAAATTGTTTAAAATTTACATTTACAAAACACAATGATGGTCTGAATTCTCATAAGAGGGTGAATTGTATCCATTAGCCATTATAAATGAATGGCTTAAATCAAAACGATAATTGTAAAACTCATTTCAGGCATGTGATACACGTCATTATGACAATAATAATTGACAGTTCTTCTACAGCGCATATCACACCAAGGTGTCAACAAAGTTATTGGAACAATAATACCTGAACAATTCAGATTCATTTCCCCAAAATTAGTACATGTATCTAAACAGTATAACAGAATATAGAATGTTTAGATTGACCTAAAATTACCTGATTTAATCAAAAGTTTCCCATAACTATGAGAATTCAGCCCAAACGAGATCATACACTGTGGTAAAAGGTGGAGTGATATGTGTTGAAGTCATTTATAAACAAAGGGTAAAACATAAACTAATGTATATACACTCAATTCCTTTTTTATATATACATTATATTCAACGTTCACATTAAACATCCAACAAAATGTACAGACAAAACAAATAATAATTATCAATGCAAATATTCAAGTACGTAGGCTATTATATACATACATTCATACAAAGATAACAAAATTAAAAATAGACTAGTGTATATTGCACATTATACAGAGAAAGAGTTGTAAACTGGATTTAATTCGTTAAATTTTAACTAGAGTTAAATTCTAAATTGATATTTTATTGCCAATGTTAATTTCCAAACATGACATTGAACATTTACTTGAACATGTACTCTAATAATTTGTTATAACATAATCCTACAGCAATACTTAACTTGTTAAACTTAGGTATGTTTTTCGTTCTTCATTGTGTCAAATGCATTAAATAGAAGGTGCTAATTATAATTACCTCAAAAACATACACCGTACAAAACTGCATTAACCTTAAAAAGGCCGGGCTATTTGAGGTCTTCAGCAGGCCGGGGGGGGGGGGCATTATGCCCCCCCCCCCTAAGATCTCGGCCGCCGTGAAAATTTGCACGTATGGTGAGTGAAGTGTATAGAATACAATGGTAATTTTAATTTTTTTTTTAATTCATTAATTTGCATATTTATGGTAATTTATGCAAATAAGGTCATAAAATTCATATTTTTAACCATAAATCATATTCTTCATAATTAAACATTGGTTCTCACTACATGTATTCTTTAGAGCATTTTGGAATAATAATGCGACAACAAAATTTGGAAGAGCCAGGTTCTTCCTTATGTTTTCTATTGTTTTTATAATTTCTTATGTATTTCTTTGTTTTTTAAACTTATGTATTTTATTGTTTTTGTTGTTTATTTTATTTCTAACTATAATTCATCTATTTTGAACCCCAAAACAAACATATAAAATGTAAACAAGACCAAATAACCAATGATATACTTCCTTTTACGAAAACTGATATTTCCATATGTTTTGTACACAAATCACGAAATTGAGCGATTTTCGGGCTGACATGCATAGATAAAAGGTCACGTGACTTTGTAACGGTAGGTCGGATTTTCAAATTGTTTGTTTTAAAATATGCGCAAGACCCAAAAGAAAAAAGCGCGTCATCTTACAGCGTTTTGGAGCAATAAAAAAAATTGCGGAGGGGGGAGGGGGGGGGGCATTATGCCCCCCCCCCCCCCCCTCCCCCGGCCTTATTAGGGTTAAAGGCAATATCAAAGTATTTGCTTTATTGTGAATATTAAAAACCCATATCGTTAAGCATATGTTTTTTTTTTATGAAAGCAAGGCCATATAAGTTAACATCATAATACTGATTATAACATAATCATGAAATAATGATATTACTAGTTACAAAAGATAGATTAGTTATTGTAACAGTTAATCAACATTATTACAATTCTTAAAATTATTCAATTTATCTAACTCTAATTTGAAGACTGGCATGATCATACTTTTGGCATTTCACTTTCTTCCTTCCATTAATACTGTTTTCATATATTCTCCTGCATCCTATTTGTAAATCGCCATCTGTTTCATTACTTGTACGCTTCTGCTTCATCTCCCACCTTTCTTCTTCTTCTTCTTCTTCTTCTTCTTCTTCTTCTTCCTCCGATTCTTCTTCATCTTCTTCACTTCTTCAATTTCACCTCCCTCTTCTTCTTCTGTTATAACTTATTTTTATTCTTTCTTCATTTATTAGGTGGGCTGTACATCATACAGACCACCTCATAATTTCGTTAGAATTGCCTTTATTTATTTATTTATTAGGTGGGCTGTACATCATACAGACCACCTCATAATTTCGTTAGAATTGCCTTTATTATTATTATTATTATTCTTTATTTTTCTTATTTCCAATCACTTTTTTGTTAGCAAGATAACTTGAAAATGGCTCAATCAAGTGCCTTGAAATTTGGCACACATATATATAGGCATATGGACAAAGCAAAATAAGGTTTTGAACCCTGACCTTGACTGATGACGTCATCTAGGCGCCATTTTGTAAAATTTTCTGAATATCTTCTCATGATCATATCTTCATAACGAAAAGTTGTTTCTCATTCATATTTATCATGATCAAGGTCAAAATCCGTCCGGTCAATTTCAGGTCAAAAAACGCGCGCGCATGCGTACGTGCGCGCGTCAGCGCGCGCGCAAAATTTTAAAATGTTCAAAATCGTCGCAAATTCATTTTGGATACGTTTTAGGCCATTTTAAGCATTTTACGAAAAAACGCGCACACGCGCATGCGCGCGCGTTTTCGCGCGTACTGGCATTTTGCAACATAGAATCGCCGAATTTTCTCTGTTATCATATTTAGCCCATCTTTCCAAGCATTTTGATACCTTGTTCACCTTTTTCTGACTAGTAAAAACGCAATGAGCTTCCGTTCAAGAAACATGTCCGTGCGCGCGAGCTCTTGTAATACATAGCATATATGGGCAAAAACATGCCTATACAAAATTCATTGTAACTCTTCAGAATGGATGGGAACTCCCAAGTTTTTTTTCATATTTGGATAGATTATGAGTCGGAGATATGATTTCATGTCTCATTTGACCCTCAATTAACTCATGGCGTCATCATAATGGCCTCCGAACTCAAAATTTCAATTTGCATATTATGACGTCAGCATATTTTTGGAAAATTGATTGTATCTCTGTAAATGTTGATCGATTTTCTTCCAAATTTTGATATGTTCTAGCTCAGACAATTTTCTACAAATGTAATAACCACGATTTTTCATTTTGACAAAGGCATCATGGCGTATTTTTGCGATTTAAGGAGGCATGTCATTTTTTAACATTTTGCGTGTATTCTCTATGGGACATGACTTTTTTTCAAAACTGGATTCTACATTCCCGTCTTTCGCGACCAATATCTTCTTCGTTTTAGCTTCGTTTACGCTGAACTTCGAGTATGTTGTAGCTGAGACAATAAGCTATCTCAAATGAGCCCTTGATTATGTCTTTAATTTTAGTTCGACCAGCCCACCTATACTTGTTCTAAACAAGTATTACAATTCTAGTTATTCTTTATTTTTCTTATTTCCAATCACTTTTTTGTTAGCAAGATAACTTGAAAATGGCTCAATCAAGTGCCTTGAAATTTGGCACACATATATATAGGCATATGGACAAAGCAAAATAAGGTTTTGAACCCTGACCTTGACTGATGACGTCATCTAGGCGCCATTTTGTAAAATTTTCTGAATATCTTCTCATGATCATATCTTCATAACGAAAAGTTGTTTCTCATTCATATTTATCATGATCAAGGTCAATATCCGTCCGGTCAATTTCAGGTCAAAAAACGCGCGCGCATGCGTACGTGCGCGCGTCAGCGCGCGCGCAAAATTTTAAAATGTTCAAAGTCGTCTCAAATTCATTTTGGATACGTTTTAGGCCATTTTAAGCATTTTACGAAAAAACGCGCACACGCGCATGCGCGCGCGTTTTCGCGCGTACTGGCATTTTGCAACATAGAATCGCCGAATTTTCTCTGTTATCATATTTAGCCCATCTTTCCAAGCATTTTGATACCTTGTTCACCTTTTTCTGACTAGTAAAAACGCAATGAGCTTCCGTTCAAGAAACATGTCCGTGCGCGCGAGCTCTTGTAATACATAGCATATATGGGCAAAAACATGCCTATACAAAATTCATTGTAACTCTTCAGAATGGATGGGAACTCCCAAGTTTTTTTTCATATTTGGATAGATTATGAGTCGGAGATATGATTTCATGTCTCATTTGACCCTCAATTAACTCATGGCGTCATCATAATGGCCTCCGAACTCAAAATTTCAATTTGCATATTATGACGTCAGCATATTTTTGGAAAATTTATTGTATCTCTGTAAATATTGATCGATTTTCTTCCAAATTTTGATATGTTCTATCTGAGACAATTCTCTACAAATGTGATGATCACGATTTTTCATTTTGACAAAGGCATCATGGCGTATTTTTGCGATTTAAGGAGGTATGTCATTTTTTCACATTTTGCGTGTATTCTCTATGGGACATGACTTTTTTTCAAAACTGGATTCTACATTCCCGTCTTTCGCGACCAATATCTTCTTCGTTTTAGCTTCGTTTACGCTGAACTTCGAGTATGTTGTAGCTGAGACAATAAGCTATCTCAAATGAGCCCTTGATTATGTCTTTAATTTTAGTTCGACCAGCCCACCTATACTTGTTCTAAACAAGTATTACAATTCTAGTTATTATTATTATTCTTTATTTTTCTTATTTCCAATCACTTTTTTGTTAGCAAGATAACTTGAAAATGGCTCAATCAAGTGCCTTGAAATTTGGCACACATATATATAGGCATATGGACAAAGCAAAATAAGGTTTTGAACCCTGACCTTGACTGATGACGTCATCTAGGCGCCATTTTGTAAAATTTTCTGAATATCTTCTCATGATCATATCTTCATAACGAAAAGTTGTTTCTCATTCATATTTATCATGATCAAGGTCAATATCCGTCCGGTCAATTTCAGGTCAAAAAACGCGCGCGCATGCGTACGTGCGCGCGTCAGCGCGCGCGCAAAATTTTAAAATGTTCAAAATCGTCGCAAATTCATTTTGGATACGTTTTAGGCCATTTTAAGCATTTTACGAAAAAACGCGCACACGCGCATGCGCGCGCGTTTTCGCGCGTACTGGCATTTTGCAACATAGAATCGCCGAATTTTCTCTGTTATCATATTTAGCCCATCTTTCCAAGCATTTTGATACCTTGTTCACCTTTTTCTGACTAGTAAAAACGCAATGAGCTTCCGTTCAAGAAACATGTCCGTGCGCGCGAGCTCTTGTAATACATAGCATATATGGGCAAAAACATGCCTATACAAAATTCATTGTAACTCTTCAGAATGGATGGGAACTCCCAAGTTTGTTTTCATATTTGGATAGATTATGAGTCGGAGATATGATTTCATGTCTCATTTGACCCTCAATTAACTCATGGCGTCATCATAATGGCCTCCGAACTCAAAATTTCAATTTGCATATTATGACGTCAGCATATTTTTGGAAAATTTATTGTATCTCTGTAAATATTGATCGATTTTCTTCCAAATTTTGATATGTTCTATCTGAGACAATTGTCTACAAATGTGATGATCACGATTTTTCATTTTGACAAAGGCATCATGGCGTATTTTTGCGATTTAAGGAGGTATGTCATTTTTTCACATTTTGCGTGTATTCTCTATGGGACATGACTTTTTTTCAAAACTGGATTCTACATTCCCGTCTTTCGCGACCAATATCTTCTTCGTTTTAGCTTCGTTTACGCTGAACTTCGAGTATGTTGTAGCTGAGACAATAAGCTATCTCAAATGAGCCCTTGATTATGTCTTTAATTTTAGTTCGACCAGCCCACCTATACTTGTTCTAAACAAGTATTACAATTCTAGTTTATTATTATTATTATTCTTTATTTTTCTTATTTCCAATCACTTTTTTGTTACCAAGATAACTTGAAAATGGCTCAATCAAGTGCCTTGAAATTTGGCACACATATATATAGGCATATGGACAAAGCAAAATAAGGTTTTGAACCCTGACCTTGACTGATGACGTCATCTAGGCGCCATTTTGTAAAATTTTCTGAATATCTTCTCATGATCATATCTTCATAAGGAAAAGTTGTTTCTCATTCATATTTATCATGATCAAGGTCAATATCCGTCCGGTCAATTTCAGGTCAAAAAACGCGCGCGCATGCGTACGTGCGCGCGTCAGCGCGCGCGCAAAATTTTAAAATGTTCAAAATCGTCGCAAATTCATTTTGGATACGTTTTAGGCCATTTTAAGCATTTTACGAAAAAACGCGCACACGCGCATGCGCGCGCGTTTTCGCGCGTACTGGCATTTTGCAACATAGAATCGCCGAATTTTCTCTGTTATCATATTTAGCCCATCTTTCCAAGCATTTTGATACCTTGTTCACCTTTTTCTGACTAGTAAAAACGCAATGAGCTTCCGTTCAAGAAACATGTCCGTGCGCGCGAGCTCTTGTAATACATAGCATATATGGGCAAAAACATGCCTATACAAAATTCATTGTAACTCTTCAGAATGGATGGGAACTCCCAAGTTTTTTTTCATATTTGGATAGATTATGAGTCGGAGATATGATTTCATGTCTCATTTGACGCTCAATTAACTCATGGCGTCATCATAACGGCCTTCCAACTCAAAATTTCAATTAGCATATTATGACGTCAGCATATTTTTGGAAAATTTATTGTATCTCTGTAAATATTGATCGATTTCTTCCAAATTTTGATATGTTCTAGCTCAGACAATTTTCTACAAATGTAATAACCACGATTTTTCATTTTGAAAAAGGCATCATGGCGTATTTTTGCGATTTAAGGAGGTATGTCATTTTTTAACATTTTGCGTGTATTCTCTATGGGACATGACTTTTTTTCAAAACTGGATTCTACATTCCCGTCTTTCGCGACCAATATCTTCTTCGTTTTAGCTTCGTTTACGCTGAACTTCGAGTATGTTGTAGCTGAGACAATAAGCTATCTCAAATGAGCCCTTGATTATGTCTTTAATTTTAGTTCGACCAGCCCACCTATACTTGTTCTAAACAAGTATTACAATTCTAGTTCTTATTCGAATTATTCCCTCCTTGTCCCCTTCTTCTCATTCTCCTCCTATCCTTTTACTTCTCCTCCTTCTTCTTCTTCTTCTTCTTCTTCTTCTTCTTCTTCTTCTTCTTCTTCTTCTTCTTCTTCTTCTTCTTCTTCTTCTTCTTCTTCATTTTCTCCTCCCTCTTATTCTTATGTTATAACCTCTTTTTCTTCTTTCTTCATTATTCCCTCCTTGTCCCTCTCTTTCTCATTCTCCTCCTATCCTTCTACTTCTCCTCCCTCTTCTTCTTTTTCAGCCTGTTCTTTTTATAATTTTTACTGTTATTTTCTTACATCTTCTTCGTCTTCTTCTTATTTGAGTCTTCTTCTTTTACATTCAACATAAAATATACAGTATCATACATGGGAACGACCATATGGCCCAGGATAGCTAGAGATAGAGGAGAATGGAAATATCATAAGAAGTCCTGATAAATAGATAGATAGATAGATAGAATATTACACTGTGGACCTTGGCTACACTCTACAAAAATTGTTAACTAACTGGTTAAAATTTTAACCAACCCTAGTTGGTTACAAGTTTAACCAACTATTTATTTAAACTTTAACTAATTATTTGTTAAATATTTTTTAATCAACCTTAGTTGGTTACGATTATAACCAACTATTTATTAAAACTTTAGTTGGTTACAATTATAACCAGCTATTTATTAAAACTTAAACCAATTATTTGATAAATATTGTTAACCAACCCTGGTTGGTTAATAAAAGTAACCAACAGTTGCTTACATTTTCATCTATGTAAACAACTGTTGGTTAATGTTATTATCCAACCAACAATTGTTTGCAGGTAAGCCAAACAAAATTTACAATACCATTCTACTGATGAATTTTAATAATACATTTGAAACCGTTAAAATTGCCACAATATTTTTAATATTGAGAAATGGTAGGGTGATTCCTATGTTGTGGAAGTGAAAGATCATTTTGCAAAAATACAATGGATACATATGGTTTAGCAATCCTACAACAGAAAGATACTGTACACTTAAGATTCCAATCAAAAACAGGAATACATTACGCCATTATATGATCGCCGATTCCCTGCCTGGTAATGATGTACCATAATACTGCTGCAGACTAGTCCCGACTCGCCCCGGGCTGCCAGCGCAGCGCGCTGCATGCATGCAGCAATCACTGGGAATTTGCCCGGGGCTGCATGGGGGAATTGGCGGTCACGTCACGGCGATTTTAACACATTTTTCAACATATTGTGGGAATGTTAAAGGGCAATGAAACCCTTGCAAAATGTTGCGTTCATAGTCTTGAAAAGATTAAGAAGAAGAATCTGTGAAAGTTAGAGCATAATCGGGTAAGAAACAAGAAAACTACGGCTCTTTGAAGATGTCCATTTATTCCTATGGGGAACTCAAATTGGCAACGCACTCTGATAAGTGTGTGGACAACTCCCCATAGGTTTTGTACACAAATGTTCCCATTTTTACAGTTTTCTTCATAGTCACATATTTCCATTCCTCCAACTCACGATATTTTATGTATAAAAGCATTCTACAAAACATATGTTGAACTGGAGCGAAGGGTAAACATATATTTTGAGAAAATTGAAAAAAAAATGAAATTGTGTGTACAAAATGTATGGGGAGTTGTCCACAACTTTGTCAGAGTGCGTTGCCAATTTGAGTCACTCGAAGAAATACATGGCTCTTTTCAAAGAGCCATAGTTTTCTTATTTCTTGACCGATTGTGCTCAAATTTTCAGAGGTATTCACTATACTTAGTGTCTTATAGTGCATACAACAATTTGTCTGGGTTTCATTGTCCTTTAACGGTTTCAAATGTACTATAAAAATTAACCACTAGATTGGTATAGTAAATATTTGTTTGGCTTACCTGCAAACACTTTAATGAGGAATTCAAAACCAAACTGCTTGAGTCTTTCTGTTACAGCTTCCACGATTCTTAATTCTAGCCGAAATAATATTGCTGCGATCCCTTGTTTCTCATTGGCTAATTTCATGTCACATGTTCAAAACTTTTAACCAACTTCGAATGGCGGTAATTCCACATTATCTTTAACCAACGTATGCGGAACGATCTTTAACAAACACCATTTTTAACCAACCATGTCACTTTAACTAACGATTGGTTATTTATTTTAACCAACCAGTTTTGGTACATGAACATTTTACCAGTGTTTTGAGAGTGTAAACAAACACCATAACATGTATTATATATTGTCAATAAAGGACCCACGCACCAAATCTTTCCGAGTTATTCTCTTGAAATTTCGACAACTTATTTAAATATCATCACAAAGTTCAATCTCATGATAAATAGGTCAACTGCGGACAAAGAAAATGAATTACACCTGTCAATTTTGCTTGAAAACACCTGTCTGTTTTCTAGATATTTTATGTAAGATTACATATACATGTAATAATGTCCAGCTTTCATCCGCACGTGTCTCATGTACGCTTCCACACGCTGCTTAAACACTTGAAATAACGCGTTCGTGGCATGAGCAACCATTGCCATCTCCTTCTCAATCTCCGTCAACACATTAACATAAATGGCCACTGCATCATCTCTCTTCACACCCGTCCGGGAATTAATGAATAACCCAACAAACGACCAATCTGTCAACGTGGTCAATCATTAAATGGGTGCATGTTTTAAAGGGGTAGTTCAGTTTTGGTAGAGAGGGCGCTGCACATCACAATTTTTGGTGAGGTAATGAAAAACTGAGTGTCAAATTTGGAAGGATATGAAATTTTAATCGCAGAATAAACTTTATTTGGTCAAAATCGGTTCAGAAATGGCTGAAATATCAATAAATATATCTGATCGTAATAAATTTGGGCCCAAAATGTATTCGATGATTTTTTTTTTTTAATAATAAAAATGCTTACACTTTTTCAACAATTTTCTAAAGCGGTTTTGTAATAGTTGTTGATGATCTCTCTATTTATTCATTATTTCAACAAAACATCACATGCATAATTTTGTATGAAAAATGGTTAAAACCAATGCCTTTTTAGAGAGCCCCTTTTGTGTTTTAATAGCTCTCTTTTGATGATAACAGGCTTTTTACTTAGTCGTTTGTAATTTTGCATCCCTTTCGATCACGGCGGAGTTATAACTATTAGTTTGTAATGTTACTGTGCAGGTTTTGGTTACTTAAGTACAGCCTTATCAAAAGTGCACTATCCATTTAACATTGTCACATTACGACTCTTCTGCGTTCATTATGCTTATGACCGCCCGGCCAACCCACGCCCCTTTCATCCTTTGTGCAATATGTTTCACCTGTTCATCCTGACCTGATAACACATGCAACATTTTAAATTAGCACAGACAATATTAATACGAGAACTTCAAGATTGATAGTGTTAACCATTATGTACATCAATTAAGCATTCACATAGGATTTAACTCCAAACAGTTGACTGTACTAATCAACCATATTTGATTTGGCTATACCTGAGCTATAAAGATGAATAACTTTGATATTATAAGATCGCGTAGTTGTGCTTATGCTGTATGATGTTCCTAGTGCCACAGGTCTATCTTGCACAGTTTCTGAGTCGCACTATAGTAGTGGATGGGAAGAGGTTGAATGTCAAGCAACAGAAAGTGACAACAGCGGTGAGAGTGTAGAGGACTATACCACTGTCTGCTTTCAATATTACAGAAAAGCAACTTTCTACGAACAGAACAGCTTAAAGGTATTTTGGAAGAAACCTAATGTACCAATCAATTGCTGCCTGACAAAGGACAGGAGCAATACAGATACACATTCATGTAGAGACTTTGTTTACCCACCATCACCTTCAGATGATGAGGCGTTTACAGACAATGAGTGATTTCAAGTTCGGTGTTGGGCTGGTGTTAGCGTGGTGTAACTCCAAGACCTGCTTAAATCGAGCGATTTGGGAGAACCGATACCGATACTGCTATCGATATCTAAACACCGCCCTAACACCAGCGAAAAATAACAAAAAAGGTTAAAAATGCCGACGAAAATGCCGAAACCCCTTTGCAAATCATTTCAATCATTATGTTTATGATACTGCTGTTCATAATTTAGGGGAATCTGAGACGATAATATGCAGTTCTGTCATTTAGTAAATGTAAAATCATACCATTTACATTATTACTCTTGTTATTAGAATAATTCTAAAGACGTGTCACGAGCGTCATGCGCGAATTTTGACAAATGTTGATTTGCAGCTGAACAGTGCTATACGCAGCGGATCATTCAAACGCATTACGCCAGAAGTTGCGGCGTTCTTACTGCGCGTGGTCGTTGACGGCGTTGTATGTTCATGCATGTGAAAGTCAGTAAGTGATCAGAGACTGAGCTAATAAAATAATGATTTAATTAAATCATTTATAGTTATGGCAAACTAATCGGGCGAATATATCAATCAATCTTTTAGTTTTAATCTATCTAACAATCAATCAACCAATCAGGGAATAATGAGTGAGTGATCAGAGATACATGTAGTCTAAAGAGTAAGTTAGTCCTGAAATAATAAAAGTTCAATTTAAAACAATGATTGAATTTATAAGTATGGTGAATGAATCGGGTCAATACTATATCAATCAATCATTTAATTTAACAATCAATTATTCCAATCAGTCGATTAAATCATTTGACACCGGAGCTAGTTACTTGAAATTAAATTGTCAAGTTGGAATTGGAATGTATGTAGCTGGACTGGACTGGTTCTCATTACCCTAACTCATTCATTGAATCACTCTGTCTCAACACTATGATCACATGATATACACATAGTGGACTAGATGACACACTGTGGTAAATGTGTGTTAAGTTGTGGACACTGTGTTGGACTATGTGAGTATTGTGTGGTAATCCATGGTGTATGAGACCCAACACTGTGAACACACTGTGTTACACAGATATTCATTGAATCACACTGTGGCAACACTATGATCACATGATATACACATAGTGGACTAGATGACACACTGTGGTAAATATGTGTCTAGTTGTAGACACTCTGTTGGACTATGTGAGTATTGTGTGGTAATTCATGGTGTATGAGATCCAACACTGTGAACACACTGTGATAAAAAAGAAATTCATTGAATCACACTGTGGCAACACTATGATCACATGATATACACATAGTGGACTAGATGACACACTGTCGTAAATATGTGTTAAGTTGTGGACACTGTGTTGGACTATGTGATTATTGTGTGGTAAACCACATAGTATGCAACTTAACACTGTGATAACACTGTGAACACACCATTTTTACAAACATTACACAGAATTGACTATGTGAACATAGTGTGGTAACCGTGTGGTAACACTATGATTGTTCCATAAGGGATATAGAGCCTTGACTAAAGGCTAATTTCAGGCGTGCTTCTTAGCACATCTAACATTTAAATAAGAACGATCAGAACATACAGTATGACGCATAATGAAGGCGGGGTCGGGGGGGGGGGGGTGGAGGGGTGATAATTTACTTCCATATTTCCCATTATTTCATCACTCCCCATCAGGTCGTTTCTTAATCTAAATTTTCCTTTATTTTGTATTTTTAAAACTTATTTTAATTTTAGACTTTCTTTTCAGATAAACACTGCTATTCATTGTTCCCATTTTCACATTTTAACTGGTTACTGTAATGTATTGTTATTTAATTCACTTGTTTCATGTTTTTTTTTTATTTTATTTCCATTTTTCACACGGTGCATACATGTACTTTATTTTCATCGAGCGAGCAGCCTTAAGCTGCGTTCCCATTAAAGCGAATATTCGCTGCGAAAATTCGCCGAGAAAAAGTGTTCTCACTAGAGCGAATATTCGCCGGGTCTATGCAAATTAGTACGTTGTCCTTGACAACCAAAAATCAGGGCAAATCAATAATGATAATGTCAAGTGTCTGGCTTTATATTTTTCAGAAACGAGTATTAATTATATTTTTTAATCCCCTGTTACTTATTACAACATAATACCATTGAATTCTCTGATTTATGATATAGCTATGATTAAAACAGTATTAATGAAGGTTTGAGATACATTTTGTTTGAAATACATGAAAAATTGCCAATCAAATATTACTAATACCATTTACGTGATGTGTATTGTGACAATAATATTGAACATTATGATTACTTTTGACCATATACAGTAGCTGCAGTTCAGTTTGATTTTTACCATTGGATTTGGCATAAAAACGACGGTACAAACAATAGTTATTGCCCTCTTTTAATCACAATATATGTCTGGTCAGTTTCTCTATATGTTTGAATTAATTATCTAAAAGAGCTGTATCACTTCGGTGATCCCTCGCATATATCCCCAAGTTGATTTTATATCATTCGGGTTCATGTCAGGTTCATAATAGCTTCTGACCACTCGGGCAATGAGAATTAGGGGTTTCAGGGACGAGCACTGTACTAGGGTTTTCTAAAGCTCAGTCGGAAGAGCACCGGTCTAGCAACCGAATGTCGGGGGGTTCGAGTTCCGTTGGAATCCCATTTTCTTTAACCTCTTGTAATAACATTATATTTCTGGTCAGTTTCTCTATATGTTTGAATTAATTATTTTAAAAAGCTGTATCACTTCGGTGATCCCAAGCATATATCCCCAGGTTGATTTGTATCATTCAGGTTTATGTCAGGTATATTATAACTTCTGACCACTCGGGCAATGAAAATTAAGGGGTTTCAGGGACGAGCATCGTACTAGGGCTTTCTATAGCGCAGTCGAAAGAGCACCGGTCTAGCAATCCGGAGGTCTCGGGTTCGAATCCAGGTTGGAATCCCATTTTCTTTACCCTATTTTAATCATTATTATGATTATCTTAACTAAATCCAAGATCAACTTACAGAACAATGTTCACTCTTTCAATTGTATACAAATTATATAAAGAAGAGAGAAATAAGCTCGTTACGAATTTATAAAAATAGTCTTTTTCAATGTGATGATATAAAGGCCTGTCATGTGCAGCTTTACATAAGAATTTTCTTTCTTTTTTTGTGTTTTAAATAATTTTCCTTTGTAAATAGGTAAATTTATTGTTCTATGTACCCTGTAAAAAGGTTAATGAAAAAAAAATTACAGAACAACATCCCTGCTTTGCTGGTGTATGTTATTATGCACCAGATTCCACCATTACAAGTATATAAATGCAAAATCTTCCCCGTGGGAGGAGGATACCCCCTCCCACCCCCCCCCCCCCCTCCCCCCTCTGGCTCTGCCCCAGCCCTAGGTCGCTTCGCTCCCTCGGGACTCATTTTTGGCTGTAAGCTATGTTGTTGGATCATACATAATGTGGCATATGATTTATGGTTGTATACACCAGATTGCACCATTTCAAGTCCCAAAATGCAAAAGCTCCCTACCGTGGGAGAGGGGACACCCTCCCCCTACCCCCCCCCCCCACCCCCATCTCCCCGCTCCGTCACTTCGCTCCCTCGGGCTTGGTCGCTTTAACCTCTGGCTCAACGTTGACAACCCTGTGAGTGTGGTAGGGCATGATCCCCTAAACACATAAATCGTGAGCCCCCTTAGGGTTTTGCCCCCCCCCCCCCTCCCCCCAATCCAAAACTGCTTCCGGCGCGCCTGCCTTGGGCTAGGCAAGTACAGTGTGGATACATGATTTGTGACTTCTCGGTCTGAACCGCCACTAGCAGACCAGGGCCCCGTTGCATTCAGGGACGCAACCGAATGCAGGTCACAGCCAATTTCAAGATCAGATCGCGCGTAAATTAGCAAATCTGATTGGTCTAAACACACATACACACTCTTCTGACCCACAACCATGAAAATAGATCTAACTCTATGCCCACAAAATAATAATGTTTACATTTGCTACAATAGTTTTTAAAAACAGGTTAATGACATAAGCTAAAGACGTGTCTAGTACATAACTACACAATCTCAGAATTATTGGTTCAGACCAAAACAAATAACATTACGAATTATTGCAGCATATCATGCTGTGTAATTGTGTTTTATATGTACTATTGTAAGGCAGTTTAGGTTTATTTTATCAGCAAGGCTTTATACAATATAATTTCACCAAAGAAAACAACACATACAAAATTATCTGTCTACTTAGAATTCATAATTACACAGTCAAAAAACAATTCAGACGTTATCCGCGAAATTCATCAAACTGACCCGACTTCAGCGTAAGTGGGGTATTTCCGTATTTTGCTAAGCGACTTGGGAATCTGCGTGTTTGACAGTCTATATCGTCCAAGTTCGCGATTATGTTGTGATCCTTTTCCAATTTGTATTGGCAACTTCATTCATCCATTTAGTAAATTTACTATAATTTGTGTTAATAGTTCCTCAGGTTTGTGTCGACTGGATGGTTTTATTGTGCATCATAATAATATGGTCATCATGTTTTGTTCGAAATCACTTTATCGACAACTTACATCTACATGAATGGAAAATGCTTAAATATGATATATATATACAATATTTACAATATATTATGTCCAGGTCAAGGCATTTACACACACTTTCACAATAACTTGACATACAAGAGGGCAAAAGGACAATGACACTATTGAACGAGCAGAGTTTGAGACTACTTAGCAATAATCAAGGATGTGCAAAATTAGACTGTTTTGCATTTTTTCAATGTAACTATAAAGCGCTGACAATTAACTTTAAAGGTGCACATGTAAAGTGTAATATATTAGACACTTTACAGGGCTCCCTTTAACAATTAACAATTAACGAAAAATTTGTGATAATTTCCCTCAAAATGGTTTAATTTTTTCTTTAGAATAAAGTAGAATAAATGTGTTAATTTAGTTAAAAGCCACCTAACTCAATATAAATTCCATAATTATAGTTGCTCTAATTTCTTTTGTTTGAAAACCAAGTACTTAATATTCAAAATGACAAAAACGCTTTACAGAAATAAGTTATCAAACAAAGACAATATTGGGCTCACCAGGTTTCTGTATGTAACGGATAAAGAATTCCTGCCTACAAAATAAGTTGTCATCTTAGAAGAAAAAAAAATCAGTTTTTACAACAACGCTGTCTTTCTCAGTCTCTCTGTCCTGAAATTCACTCTTCAAACGATGTCTTCGTCAATAATCTCCTGGTCTCCCCTAGCTGCCATTGGAACATCTTCACCAGGAGTGTGCGTATCGCTGTTGTGTGGAGGCCTCCGGAACGTCTTGTACATTTTGTAAATGACCATCTCAAGCAAAAGTACCTGATGAGCAAATAAATATTCAATAACGATATTGCGAAAAGGGTCATTGTTTGTTAATGGTTGATAAAAAGATTATTTAAAAGAACTACATCATCTTACTCAAACCCAAATTAAATGTTGACGACTTACACGTATTCATCGATATTTGTCTAACTAGTGTTGTTGTGTAATATAAACATAATATGATTTTTAGAAGATACCATTATCATCCTATTACATCATTGTTAGGGTCTTGACAAATTTATAGTTACATCAATGTAACCATGTGAGCAGGTCACATTTTGAGGATACATTTTATTGTTGTTATGCAACGTCACGTTAGTCATAGCCTTTGCTGTTATTCGGTATGGTACATTTTCTTTCAGAAAAAAGGGTGGATACGATTGTCTTTTCGATAAGCATTACCTTATCCGTGTCTTTGGTATAATGAAGGCAAATTATGTTAATCTCCAATTCATCATTCAAATAATATCACTATGTTAGATTGTGATATAATGGTTGTAAATTTAAAAACTAACATCTGAAAAATTGCTGTAATCGAACGTTCATTTTCAGTTATACATATTGCCTTCTCCAGAACGTGATATCATAACAAATATAAACAAATACATTCGCGAAATTTACATTTTGATTGAATTCTAAGAAATAAAGTGAACGTGGAAGGACAGGTTGTATAACTTACAGCAAATGTTGTTATAACCACTGTTCCAATGATGATTCCGGTCAAGTTCTGGTTAGTAGATTTTACTGAAAGGGAATAGAGTTGATTTTTGTTGTTAAGAACCGTATGTGGATTATGTATTATTCTATAATTATAATTATTATTATTATGACTATTTTTTTGTTCATTATTTTCAGTAGTAGCAGTAGTAGTAGTAGTAGTAGTAATAGTAGTAGTAGTAGTAGTAGTAGTAGTAGTAGTAGTAGTAGTAGTAGCAGTAGTAGTAGTAGTACTACTAGTAGTATTTTCATTAGTATTACTATTCTTAATATCAATTTCAGAAGTATTTTATTGAAATACAGACTTCAGTATATCAACCCTCGAAATTAAAGAATAATAACATTTCCGGAATTACAAACTATCGGAAAATTTAAAACTCATATTTAGCAATTAACACCCATTAATCCACAATAAATATTCCGGATTTCCTGTTCGGTAAGCGCAAAACTTGGGAACAAAATAATAGAAAAGTTTCAAATATACCAGGTCCAAACTTACCATAGGCATTGTTTCCGATGCTGTTGCCCATGGCCGATGGATCAGTTTGTAATTGATTTGTGGCTGTCGTAGTTATCTGAGTGTCCGGTTCTGCGTGTTCTGTGCAATAAATCGAATTAGAATTTTAGTGGATGATACGGTTCTGGTCAAACTAAATTTTATTATGATAAATAATTATATAATTGGTAGGTTAGCCTTTAAGAACCTGAACCACTTAACAAAATTATTGTATCAATATACTTGAATATGATAGTTGCATTAATATAGTAATTCAGTTTAGAGGCCAAAAACGTTATAACGACACTTTGGTATATTTAGTTATTTAAATATTGTGTAGGATTAAAAAAAAAAGTTTTCTTAAATGATTTAATCATTGTTGGACCCAGTATTTATGCCCATCGGATAGAGTATACATTTGTTGCTGTGTCTGATCTGATTATGACCAAATAAATGTTTTTGCTGTTATTGACATTATTCTTAGAGCGCCTTCTACTGAAGCCCAAAGTAAACATCTATGCATACTGAAGTATAGGATACAAATGTTGAGTTGAAAGTATGAAGAAATCGATGCGATAAAATACACAATATCACAATTATTGGCCTTGAGTAGTCTGCTAAAAATAGGTACACAATGGCATGTTATGTGTATAAGTTTATGACAACAATAAGGCTGAGTCATCGGCTAGATCATTATTATCAATATTTAATGGTTGATTACATCTAACTATTAATGATAAGTGCATAATATCTGTCTCTTAGGAAAGCCAAACGCTGATACTTTGTCTAACTATTAATGATAAGTGCATAATATCTGTCTCTTAGGAAAGCCAAACGCTGACACTTTGTCTAACTATTTCTGATAAGTGCATAGTTTCTGTCTCTCATATTGTTTTCTTAGGTATACATAATCAATGTTATTAAACCACTTTTATTAGTTTGGACTGGAGGCTGGAGGCTGGCGGCTGCCATGTTTTCCAACGTCATCTGACTTTGCAGTAACAGCATCGGTTACATAACACGCTTTTGTTAGTGCACGCTCACATGCATTCAGAAAACGTTTCAAAAAAGTGAGAAAACATGCAGCCTTTAGTGATGAGTCAAAATAGTGGTTTACATTATTTCCATTATAAGTGATACCCAGGAGAAGTTATAGGATTAAAAGAGAAAAGGTTTATTCACTAAATAGTAACAGCAAACGGAAAATCCAGCGTTTTATTCCCATGTATAAAGTAACCATCAAACGTGGCCATGTAGGCAGTGTGGAGCTAAGGATTATAGATTAGGATAATGGAACTAAAGAAGAATGAGTCATCAACAATATCATCGTACGGTCAAACCTGTCTATAGCGACCACTCAAGGGACCGGCGAAAAGTGGTCGCTGTAGACAGGTGGTCACATTAGACTAGTTGGCGGCCATTTTGAATTTATGGTCGCATACTGTGCCTATATGCACATGTGTAAATAATTGGCATCTGTATACACGCACGTGTTCATAGTTTAATTTAGCCTAACCACAACACAAATTGAAATTATATATTAGCATTATATGTTAACATATAATCAATATGACATGGTTAATCACATTTGAAGGATCTTACAATCACAAACGAAAAACAAGTTAGAACATATCCATGCATCCGAAACGCAAAATACAATGGTGGCGCCAATAAATATGGATACGAATTATGACAATGAAGAATGGATAGGTCACGAGCAAGACCATTGTTATTAATGTTTCATGGTTGCTTGCATCTTTAAAAATAGGCTCTTGAATATGATATTGATTCCCATGATCGCAAACCATAAACAAGGCAGTAGTGACGTCAAGGTACATCTTGCCCCCCCCCCCCCGTTCTTTGTTCTGTGTTCTTTGAATGTGCATTGATTGTTTTCCTTTACTTTGCTTAGTTTACCAGCTTTTGGGGCCGATTTGCTCACCTAGACTGTATGCCAACAAGTGACTTTTCACTTTAATTTTCGAAAGTGGCATTTCCCATACAGATCTTGTAAAGGCCCAGAACAGGGATCAATATTATTTTTCTTGTGTGGTGTGTGCATTGCCTTGAAATACCTTCGGCGAGGTAAGCTTTAAATCATCAAAAAGCAAATTACATTTAATTCACGGAAAAGGGGGATTTTTAGATCATTGGGATTCCCCATTGAAGCGTCTGCGGTACAAAGGGTCCTAAATGTAACTGGCGATCGAACTTCTTTGGAAAGTTCTACAATAATTCATACATACCTATTCATAACCCCAGGAGGCCCTGGATCGACACAAAAAAGTGTCAGACTGAAATACCCCTTTGGAATGTTCACGTCATTTGTAATAATGGAAGTTGGAATTCCCCATTGAAGCTACTGCAGTAAAAAATATGTCTGAAATTCAAATAATATCTTTCTCTGAGAGTTTGAAAAACTACTTCAAAGAAAAATAACAGGGATTCTTTGATTTCACTGCATATCCATCTTCACTCATTTACCATCGTACAATCCCGGTGGGCTCATTCGAGACCACTGACTGTGGCCATAGTTGCTATATAAAAGGTTATTCATGCCAGTAGGGATTTTGTTTAGGCCGAGACATTCCAAGAGCATTTCTGTTACAACAAAGCGATATTAAACAATTAGGGCTGTTTATAAAGGTTAAAGTGTATTGATAAAACAACTTGACTTCATTGAATATGACGAAAATGTGGCTTTTTAAAAAGAGATCTCTTTGGAAGAACTAAACAATGTGCCATTTTATCATGCTCATGCATTACCCTTGCTGTTGTGTTTAACGGTAGGAATCTATAAAATCCTTACACCAGTAAGCGCCAAACCAAGCCTGCTTTCCAATAGCTCTTCAATATGTTACATACATTTCGAACACAGTGTTCCTAGGTACTTACCTGTCTTTCCTTCAGTAACCATAGTAACCGATGATGCATGGGATGTGAAGGGTGTTGCTGATGTTGGGTAGGATGACGTTGTTGCCACTTGGGTTGTTGTGAAGGTACAATTATCAACTCTCTCATTCAGTACCTTGTCGTAGGATAATCCGCATACGGCATTGTTCTTGTCGATGTACCCTGAGAGTGATTTCAAATGAATATATATTACTAATAAGATAAAAACAAATCAAACAAATGTTTGGAATGAGATTTACAAACAACTGGAACCTATTTTTTAATCTTGAAGTTAGAGAATATAAGTCCGTACACAATTAAACGGATGATATACGAGGTCTAGTTAGACAAAGGTCTCATTTTAATTTAGTTTTTTTTGTGTACAAAACAATTAAACAATTGAAAATAAAAAATAAAATCATTCACAGAAATGTGTTATTCACAGAAATGTGCCTATATCTACTGTGTTTATCACATATCCACGAATAACAGCGCAATCTAAATATATCACAATATAAATATGACACGTTTTATATTATTTTCTATGATAGCTTTTTCGGGAGTACCTACACAATTAACTGAACTAACAATCCGCCTGAAACATTTGAAATATATCTGTAAAAATCAGCGATAACATACATCAGTATGCAAGGGGATATTGAAAGAAATTCAAAAGTGATTTGCAGCGAATGCATTATCAACTGGGCCCTTATCACACTATAGTTCCACTCTAAGTATATTTCAGATTACAGGGCTAAGTAAGTAAAATCAAGTGTTCTTATAGTCACTAACTATACATTGGTAAGCAGGGTTAACATTTGTTCATAAGTTAAACCTAGTTCGCAACTAAATTGATAACCAGTGGCAAAGAAAGGCCCGAAGCTCGGATATTTCAAGGGAAAGTGGGGCGTAATTTCCAAAAACGGGACCAAGACGATTGGTTGAGTCGTCTCAGGGGGTCCGTCGCCTAAGAAAACAAGGCCGAGAACGAGACCTCTTTTTTAGTTGTGAAAGAAGGGGGCGTGGTCGTCAATAAGACCTGTCCAGTCATTTCCCGGGTCCACTGGTTTGTAAAGCGTTTAGAGGTGATTATCAATCATATTAGGTGCTATATAAATCGAGTATATTATTATTATTATTATGGCGGAGACCGATAAAATGTGAACCTTTCTGAATGTGGAGGTACCTACGCACCAACGCACCCCCTGGCTACATTCATAGCCATTATAAACTACTACATATTAAAGCCAGTTCGGTTTTTGGCCCTGATGTCCAGTAGCTTCGTTAAACCACTTTTCTCGATGTACAAACATTTACACAGGTGTACCTATTAGCACAGTCTGGAGACGTGCATCATTACACGAGGTGCATAATTTTCATCACCCTTGGCACTTTAAGGTTTCTCTTTCATACTTGAACCATAATACACAGATAAAATATTGTTTATTATGTTTTTACAGGTGTAAGAAATATGTCTGAATATACTTAAACATACAAGCCGATTACGTTAAAAACATCACAAAGGTCAACATAAAGTAGGTAATATTGATGTTGAAGTGTTAATTATCAAATATCAATCAGTACAAAACCACTGGAGTAAATGGGCATACCATGACATGAGTTTTCCTGAATATTAAAATATTTTGACCGAAAATGGCATTGAGTTTTCCCGAATATAACATTATTTTGCTTCAATATGACATGGTTTTGCACAAATTTTGGCCAGATATGACATAGTTCTGCCTAAATATAACATGGTTTGAGATGGGGCTTTTTTCACAAATATGACCGGTTTTAGAACTCCTTGGGGGCTGCAGGCTCCCAGCCCCCGACTCCTTTGCCTGTATATGTAATGCTACTAAAGCCATATTACAGTAGTGGGAAAGTTACCGAAAACATTTTTATTGGCAATAGTTATTGATCAATATTGTTAAATACGTATTAAAACAAAGGGAATTGTGTGGTAAAATCCGAACCTTAGTATCGTTCAATGCAGAAAATAATATTGGAATAAATCCAATGACCGCCCGTGAAAATTGGCAATAAATCCACCACCCATTCGCACCTGTCGACAAGCCAACATATCGTGCAAACAAACCGCATGGTTATTAGCAGGTAGCGTATATCGCACGTGGTTAAAACGGACTTTGACAACGTTCGTAATATTTTGGAACTAATGATTGCTAAATTACTCAATTACAAAGCAGTTTTAGTACAAATCTTTTCATAAGCATCTTAGTTATGACAATTTTATTCTTCCACGTGGTAGGTGATGAAAGCATATTTTTCAATTGTTGTGTTGGGGCGTTTCCCAGAACTGTCGTTTGGCTTTAATTTGAATACATATTTATATGGAATATTCATACCAACACAAGTGATGTCTTACTTTCCTTGGTGAATGAGTACATACATGATGCGAATTAGTCTTTACAATGATTGGCTTGATAGAAAAACACAAATAAGTGATAGAAACTAATGTCGCACATCGTTTGCAAATAGAGCTAGGTTGAACTACCACAGGGAAAGTATCAGTGGTGTAGCGTAATCGGACTGATTGGGGGCGCGAATGATTGGGGTCACACATTATGTACTTCTCTCTTTGTTCACAAATGTTCTCCTCGTTTTTGCAATTTATTTGGGGCACGTGCCACTCCCTCGCTACGCCGCTCTGAAATATATTACCTAAAGTCGACAAATGATCGACATGTTTGACAACTCTGTTTGGTATGACTTTTAATATAAACGAATGCTTGAAAAAATAGTGAACAGTAGTTAGTGTTAGGGTTGAGAGCTGTATTTTAAACAAACAAATCCCGGTCAAAGTTCAATTAAAAATTATGTTGTGCAAACAACATCACATCATTTGCCTCATAAAGGACTTTTCAGATTGCATTATACCTGACATGATTTTGTTTGAACAGACTGTGTGTATTGTTAGTTCTTGTTAAAGAGACTTTTAATGGGGTGCCACTTGACTTCGGATGTTAGACTTGCTTTACCATTAGGCACAAATAATTAGTTTAATTTTAGCATAAGTATAATCTCGACATAATTTAGATCAATATACTGTGGTCTAAAGTTGAAGAAATGTTTTACATTATATAGCACTACGTTTAATATGTGAACAATATATGCAATCAGTTACCCCTTACGGAGAACATAAATAGAAGATACTTAAAGTGATCTAGTAACTTTGTTGACATGTGCAAAAATTGATGAATGGTTGATGCAATGTATATTGTTGTTATCGAGTATGTCCACAGGGTATTGTGTGAAAATTTCAAGTCAAATGGACATTGTATGGCCAAGTAATAAGCGAAAATGCAAAGTGATATTCAGTAACTCACTGCACTCACTTTGTACACGGAAGAAAAACTCGCCAGGAGTTTTTCTTATCTGAATACTTCAATCATACATATCTTTGTAAAAAAAGGGAAATTTGAAAAACCGAAACCTGTCCCGTGATTTTATTGTTAATACGAATACAACAAGGTATAAGGGAACCGCTAGAATTAAAATTTTATTTTGAGGATTTGGACAATGTTACTCAGTCCCTTTAAAACCTACTTATCTAATTGAAAGTAATGCCCATTTCATTTCAACTTACACGCTCCTAAATTTGTCGGTTGGATGTCGTTGCAGCTCTCCGTTGCGCGATCCTTCTTACACAGATAGTAGAGCCCCACATCACTTCTCTCCATAAATGGTATCTCGATCGCACAATACCAGGACCCACGCGGTGCGCTAGGCGTTACATCCTTCACATACTTAACGTGGATTCTGTAGCCCATTCCAGGTCCGCAAGAATTGTTATGTGGCGTGTGGCACAAGATAATGTCGTGAGAACATCTTGCGTCTGGGTCTTGTATTTTACTAAGAGATACCTCGTAGTAGATGTTTGCTGTGGTTCCTAGTCGAGCTGATACTAGGAAGAACCCGTCAGGTGGTTTTTGAACGGCTGCAATATAATAAATAAATAAATATATATATCATCGCTGATAACAATGATAATAGTGACACGAATTATAATGATAATAATGATAACAATAATACAATAAATATTAACGTGTGTATATTAATTATAATCATAATTGTAATAGTAATCGTAATATTTTCAGTCTAAGAATTCAAGTACAATATTGTTTAACAAAATGGTAAGGAGGCCAGTACGTTATGAGAAGAAAGAATGTTCCACTCACACAAAATAATGAAACTCATATTATTTTGTATTTTAATGGGACTAAAAAAGGATATTTTAGACATAATACGTACATTAACTCCAATTGTATCATTGATATTTAAATTGCAATTAAAAAACAAGCATTAAAGATGATTTAGAAGCATCACATAATTATGCAATCAGTTCATGTGAGAAATGCGAGAGGTACGGTAGTTTTATCATAATAGATTTTATCATTATAATGTGTAGTCGATCCGTAGAAACATTATCTAAGTGAGTAAAACTTACTGTCCGTCGAGGAAGATCTTATAAACAGACAGATGTAGACAACTACAATGCGGTGTATGCATGAGACATATTCCATCATGAAGAAAAGGCAATCGATGTTTGTGCGCAGTAAGCATGGTAAGTCGAGACTCGTGGTGTTGCTTCGTGACGGCTAAACAACAGGGTTGCGAATTCGAGTCCAGGCAGGTGCAAATTTAGTTCAATTTACGGTAACTGTGTCTTTCAATACTTGTGTAGTAAGTGAGGAACTGACATGAATGTAGTCCCGCAAACACGTGATGCGTCTATTCATGGCTGTATCGTTTATGACTTTTTAATGTCTTCATCTAGTACTGCCGAAGTAAGAAAAAACCCAACAAATGAGGAAGTTCCCCGAAATGAATCCTGTTGTATTTACTTTACCGCGCGCGCGAGACTGATCCGAACGGTGAACGATAACTGCACGTATACCTTCAAGGCTTCAAACACATGTTGGCAGTTTGTAAACCAAAGTAGAACCGAAAAATAATCTAGATTATTGTCAAGGCATGTGGCCCTTGCACTTTGCTCATTCGTTTAAAATTCATATTGATATAGAGCAGTTTTGTTGCATCCGATGGCTTTATTTTTGTTAGATAGATAACGCAGGAACGCTCGGAGTTTGTGTTTTGTTCCAAGGTATACAAATAACAGTGAATAAATGGTAAAATACACATATAAACTTTGCTCACATGATAGGGATCATTATACGTTTATCATCAATAATCATATAATCAATAAGCCGCACTATATTGTAATGATAACATTACACATTTGTATAGCGCCTAATGCATAACGGCCTCTGAACGCTTTCATTATTACTATCCCTGGTCATTTAGTACAGTTCAGACCCGCTCAATTATCGTGTACACATTGTCAACTTCACGGGAGCATACTTGCCGCGGGCAAATGTAAAATAGGTGCACCAGGCTAGTTATCAACAGAACAGATACCAAAGTTCAGTGGCGTAATGAGCAAATTAAAACTTTTGGGGGGCAAAACAAAATCCGCCTCACAGCCAGATATTGCGAGGGAGCGAAGCAACTAAGCGGGGGGGGGGGGGGGGAGGGGGGTGTTTGAGGGGGTGTCCCCCTTCCCACGGCAGGGAGCTTTTGCATTTTTGGACTTGAAACTGCAATCTGATGCATACCTAGAAAGGAAATTCTGACTTGACGACATGTACTATAAATGTGGGTAAGTGTGTCAGGATTCTACCAACCGGAAATTTCATAAAGAAAAACACCAGTATGCACCCTAAAATAATATTCGCAAAGTGAGATAAACGGTTCAAACAGTGCATCAAATGCCACATTATGTATGATACAACAACATGAACAAAGCATTCCAGTCGGAGACAAGATCGATTCCCGAGGGATCGAAGTGACCGAGAGTGGGGAGGGTAATAGGAGGGTGTGATGGTAGGGGGTGTCCATCCAGGCACGGTAAGTGTGTTTTTTGCAATGTTTACCCGAAATTATGCAATCTGGTGCATACTTAGGACGGATATTTGACTTGACATGAAATAAAATCTGAGTTATCTTGTCTAAATAAATACCCTTTCGTTCAATCACTGGTATCGAATTAGATATTAGCCATGATTGAAATTTGATTTAGGGGGCAAGCCCCCCCCCCCCCCCCCCCAGTATGCCAGTGCGGCACTGTATACTCCTGGGTAGAGAGCAGCAATGTGGATTATATGCCTTGCTGAAGAAAAAACGGAGTGGGTTTGGTTTGAATTCAGGATCTCACGATTGGAAAGCGCGCGCTCTACCGATCTTGCCACACCACTTCGACTTATTATCTATTTTATTATGAGGAAAATGCATGGGGAATCCCTCTTTTTGTCTCTGCTGATTTCCTTTATTGTTTCTATAAAAATCAATACATTCGTCAGTGAAACAAACTGATTCATTTCGGGTCTCCTCCTGTCCTGTGTATACTTTGGACATGTATTATTAGTGGCAATAAAGAAACATGCCGAATCCAATCTATCCAAATTATTTTCATGAAATTTGGACCACTTGCTTGAATATCATCACAAAGTTCTCCTATGATAAATACGTTATCTACAGACAATAAATATTTGATCTAAGATTGCATCACATTGATGTTGCGCTCTCATCTGTGTGCTACCTACCTTCCACAAGCTGTTTAAGCATATTAAACACTTGAATCAACGCTATCGTGCATTTAAGTGGCGTGACAAATAAACGAAAAATGTGCATTATATTCCATTGCCAGCTGCCTTCATCTTCGTCAAAAGAAATCAAAGTCTCATGAAAGATCGTCAGGCTCCTAGACCGTCGGATGCTGCCCATTCATCCACCCACTTTATCCTAAGTGTGGGAAATCTCGCACCTGCTCAATTTGATAATACTTGCAAGATTTCCCGCTCCTTCAAATGAAGAGTTCGTTTCCAAAAAATGTTAAGTCCACTTTTGTAAGTTTTGAGGAAAATATATATTTTTTTATTTCTCATAGTTAGCTATGTTGCTGGATCATACATAATGTGGCATATGGTTTATGTTTTTATCCACCAGATTGCAAAATGTCAAGTCCCAAAATGCAAAAGCTCTGTAACGTGGGAGGGGGACACCCTCCACCCACCCCATCCCCCCCCCCCCCCCCCCCCCGCTCAGTCACTTCACTCCCTCGAGCTTGGTCGCTTTATCCTCGCAATGTCTCACTCTCATCTCTGGCAACCCTGTGAGTGCGGTTGGGCATGAGCCCCTAAACACATAAATCGTGAGCCCCCTTAGGGTTTTGCCCCCCCCCCCCCCCCAATCCAAAACTGCTTCTGGCGCGCCTGTTCACCACAACACTATCATCATTATCACCATCATCACCACAGCCATCAACGCAACAATCGCCGCAATCTCCACCACCACGACTACCATCATCATCATCGTCATCATCAGCACTGGCTACTCCATCTGTCTTCAATTCGTCAGGAAAACAAATGGAATAACTCAAGCAAACAATTAATACTCTGTCAATCAGTAGATATGAAGATGTATAAGCACATACAAACTATTCTGCTTTTATCACCGCCATGCTGCAGATTCCCACATATTATAACCTCTGTAAACTAAACAAACACACCTGCTGAACGTGATAAACATTTCCCGCTTCTTTTAGACAAAGACTTCAAATGGTATAAAAACCAGAATTTCAACATTTGCAATTCAGTATAATGTCGATCATTCAAATTAATGAAGCATTCACTCAACTCAACTTCAAATAGTTGAAAATACTGAGCAAGTCATCGTGTCTGTTGTTAAGTGTGACAATGAACAACCTTAATAATGTAACGTCGCCCATATTATTATGCTTAGTTGCACTTATGCTTGTAAATGTTCCCTGTGTCACCTCGGAGTTAGGTCTATCTTGCAAACCTCCTGATTCGCATTACAGTAGTAAATGGGACGAGATTGAATGTCAAATAACCATTGGTGAGAGCAATACTGAGAGTGTAGAGGCCTATTTGATACTTTAATCATATTACAATATCGCTGTAAGATTAATATGTGAGATTTTCATTTAAAACAAATAAATTATACCTAGTGAAAAAAAGGAATGTGTGTCCCGTTTATTTGCGTGAAGCTTCCGAATTCGGATTTGTGATTTTCGTTATGCTTGGCAGGTTAAAATCTGGGAATGATAATTATTCGGTCAAAAGACCTCAGCCCCCCCCCCCCCCCATGTGAAGGATGTGCTCCTATATGCCCAATATCATTACAATCACCACCACCATCATCATCACCGCCATCACCTCTACCATCAACATCATCATCATCGTCATTATCACACTGACCACTGTACCAGCTTCCTTTATTCCCGTCAGGAAAATCAATGAATTACTAAATCAATTAATCAATCAATTACTAGATATTTAAATGTATAGATAAATTAACATCTGCGTTTTAATGACCAGCACGCTCCCTCTTATTGCGTCATTTGTGGTCTTGCACCTGTTTTCCATAATAAACATATGCAAGATTTCCCGCCGCTTTAGACAAAGACAAAGGTATATCGCAGACGGTATAAATACAAGAACCGCATCATTAATGAAGCATTCGCAAATTAGTTACTAGCTTCACAAAGCTGGTGGTACAGAGCAAATCATTTTTAGTTACGTTAGGTATGACAATGAAGAATATTAGTATAGCAACGTTGGGCATATTATTGTGCGTAATAGTTGTACCCGGTGTCACCTCGGAGTTAGGTCTATCTTGCAAACCTCCTGATTCGCATTACAGTAGTAAATGGGACGAGATTGAATGTCAAATAACCGTAGGTGAGAGCAATACTGAGAGTGTAGAGGCCTATACCACGGTCTGCTTTCAAATGCCAGAAAAGCAACTTTCTACGAACAGGGCGACCTGCGCGTCTTCTGGAAGGAGCCTAATGTACCAATCAATTGCTGCCTGACAAACAACACTGTCGAGATAGATCCAAATTCTTGCAAACACTTTGTTCACCCACCGAAACCTTCAGATTATGAGGCGTCTACAGACATTGGCTACACTAATGATCAACCTCTAACGCATTTTGGTGAGTAGACGATGCTTTTAAGTTGAACTGTATCCGTGTATTCTGAAAGATGACTGTAAATTTCTCTTTTTTAATGTGTGAGAGTGAGAGTGTGTGCTTGTTGTGGTACTGTTTTGGCAAAATAAGTGTTATATTAAAAGAGCCTTTCAGATATTTATATGTACAAATCTAAAATCTCTGGGGAGTTTGTATAACATACAACAGTTCATACCTTTTGGGTAAATCTATCCGAGTAATCTTCCTTTCTCGGGGAGTAATGGGAAAGTTGATTTATGTGTGGTGTCGTATAATGTAACCAGATCATTTTTAATGAACGTAAACTCGTGGATGAAACGAAGGTCGAACTTTCATTCATAAAGCAAGGAGTATTCACATGTAGATTAGAAATGTCTGATACAATATTTTATATAATAATTCTGATACTGTGTTTATTGCAGACGGTTTAGAAGTATGCTAAGCTCTGAACAGCAATTTAACCTAGGGCTTAACATTTCAAATACAATGCAATTAAAAGAATAGCGTATTGGCGAAATTCACTACTTTTATGATTCATATTATGATTTAGGTAACCATTTCTATACCAATATAATTATGTAATTTCAAACATGATCCTATATTTCAGTTGTAAACTGAGACCATATCATTGAATATAACTCTACTCATGTTCATATAAATGTATTAATGTATATATGTAACTCTTATGTCTTAATGTATCCCTTTCTCGTTCTGCCTTTCTCCTTTTTCCTTTTATTCTCTTTCTCATCTTCTCTCCTTTTACCCTTTCCCCTTTCACTGTTCTTCTTTGTTACGGTATCTCGCTCGCCACTCTCTTGCCCTTTCTTAATTTTAATTTGTATAATGGTGTTTTACGCTATGCTGTTTGATGTTTTAATGGTGATGTTAAGAATTGTGATTTTTGTGGACCCATGCCACCATTTGATCAAAGAGACTATATCATTCGTTGATTGTCCAATTTAAGTGCACCTTTGAACAGACTAAACCTAAGAAGAAAGTATTTTATCTCGTTTACTTCGCAATTCTTAGCGAATACATTCACCTTTCAAACGAAAACCCATTAACTAATAAATTAAAAATAATTAATATAGTTTTGCGAACGCGAATTTTGGTGTTATTCAAGTTAAAGCCATATAACACTATAGTGAACATTATGGGAATATATTCTGTTGGCCCAACAAATTGATCGACCTGATTGAAATAGTATAAGATAGGTACTTTAAAAAATGTTATATCACACGTCAATCAACTTACTTATTGGGTTTAGGTTGTGAAATATGAACCATAACATCTAAACGCGGACAAATAAGGAAAATTCCAAGCACCCCCGATAAGGTTGAGCAGTGCATTAAGCGGCGCATAGATTGTTGGCCCGCGGGACTCTCCCGGCATCGAGTCTTGCTGATATCCGACGGCTAGCTGGTCTGCCACGAGCGGCAGGGCTTGCGTGTGATTTGCATGTAATGTGCGGATAAACATTTCAAAATATAACCGTCGGCAATATCGATCTGTATCTGCAGATGAAATTAAAAACGGTACGGAATATTCGCAATGCGTAATTGTGTGCGTTGAGAGTCGTATAAGCGGGGGGGGGGGGGGGGGGGGGGGGGGGCGTCCGTCAAAAGTGTTCCAAGCCGATACCCGGGCCACTTGTTAAAGGGATTGTCTAAATCCTCAAAATCCAATTGGAATTCTCGCGGTTCCCTCATACCTTGTTGTATTCGTATAAACAATAAAACCATGGGAAAGGTTTCGGTTTTTCAAATTTCCCTTTCGTTAAAAAAACATTTACGATTGAAATGTTCATATGTAAAATTATCCACTGGACCGTCAAAACCATGTACAAAATGAGCTAATGAATATCACTTTGCATTTGTGCTCATTACTCGGCCATATAACTTTCATTTGACCTATTTTCACACATTACTTTCTGGACAGATCAGATCACACCAATACACATATACACATTTTATTATTTTATCTAACCATGCATCACTTTTTGCACTTGTCAACACAGCTACTATATCCCTTTAACCCTAAGAAGGCCGGGGGGGGGCCATAATGCCCCCTCCGCGATTGTTGTTATTGCTCCAAAACGCGGAAAGATGACGCGCCGCTGCTTGGTGACTTTTTTCTTTTAAAACAAAAAATTTGAAAATCGGACCTACCGTTACGAAGTCACGTGACCTTTTATCTATGCATGTCAGCCCGAAAATCGCTCAATTTCGTGATTTGTGTACAAAATATCAGAAAATATCAGATTTCGTAAAAGGAGGTACATATCATTGGTTATTTGGTCTTGTTTACATTTTATATCTTTGTTTTGGGGTTCAAAATATACTCCGTAAAAAAGAAACTGGACACTTGTATGAGACCAAATATTTCGTATTCATTAACGATAAATATATGATATTGTATATCAAATTAAAGATAAAATTACCCTCTTCAATATTCGCATGAAATCCAGATGAAATCATTCATGCATGACTTGACACGGTCAATTAACCACACCAAGGTCTGTTTTCAAAAATAGCAAAGATGGAACATCCACTCAACCATATAAATGTTGATAAGCATAATCTAAAACGCTATATTCATGAGATGGCATAATTTTGCATTACAAATGTGACATTATCTATCTTCATCTCAATAAAGAGTATAAATGAAGACAAATTGTGAACGTAATAGCTGTTATTTTAATCCAAAAGTAACTAAATGGGGAATTCCATGGCAAAGCTTTATTAGTCAAAACCACAGTTTGTGCCCTTATTTCAGCATGAAAATGGTATAAATTCTTCTCAAGAATTATACCGTAGTCCAAAGATCTTCAAAACCTGAAGTCACCCTTGGTCAAACATTTGGGCAGTCTTTAACATGACATTTCTCTAGGTAACTATGGTTAAAATTGCAGGGGAAACATGAATAGACAAGCTTCATGCCTGTAATACAGGCCAGTATAATAAAGCTTTCATAACCTGGCCCTGTTTCATTGACAAATTTATATTTCCAGAGTTTGTTCATAACAATAATGTTGAATAATGTCATAATTTACTTGCCCCGCTCATCTTGTTTTAAGTGAAACGCTTACTATCATTTCAGTCGAATGGTGTGGTCCTTCATGCATGAACGATTACACCTTTAAGTTATACCCTGCATGTAGAGGACTAAATTCCCTTTAACTTGATATATGATCATGTACACTTTATCGTACATTAATATGAAATATTTTAACTTATACAAGTGTCCAGTTTCTTTTTTGCGGAGTATAGTTGAATTATAGTTGGAAATAAAATAAACAACAAAAACAATAAAATACAGAATTAAAAAGAGCAAAGAAATACTGCACATGAGAAATTATAAAAACAATAGAAAACATAAGGAAGAACCTGGCTCTTCCAAACTTTTTTGTCGTATTATTATTCCAAATGCCCTGAAAAATATATGTAGTGAAAACCAGAGTTTAATTTTGAAGAATATATGATTTATGGGTAAAAATATGAATTTTATGACCTTATTTGCATAAATTACCATAAATATGCAAATTAATTAATTTTTCAAGAAATTAAAATTACCATTGTTTTCTATACACGTCACTTATCATGCGTGCAATTTTCACGGCGATCGGCTGCTCCGCGGCCGAGATCTTAAGTGGGCCATAATGCCCCCCCCCCCCCCCCCCCAGGCGTAGGAAGACCTCAAATAGCCCGGCCTTTTTAGGGTTAAGGTGTGTCCTTGGAACCAAAACCATTGGTTATGATGATCGAAAAGTGGACTCGAGACCCGTTAAAAGTGGTAAAGGGGGAGGGGGAGTTTGAACCCCCCCCCCTCCCCCTCTTTGGCCAAAACAGTAATTTGTCCATCAAAACCCCCTTTGATGAACCGTCAACCCACAGTCCTCCCCACCCCCTCCCGCGGGTACGCCTATGGAAGTGTTCAATGAGGTCCACGACATAAGAGCAGCTCATACCATATCTTAAACACAAACAGGTACTTTTGAATTAAAAAAATACAGACTTTAAAGTATAATTTTGGGTGAAGATAAATCACTACAATAACAGAACCAAATATTGTTATATTTCGTCAATACAGTCTTCTTTTATAATTTATAGTGTTACCGGGTCTGAAGACAGCTCTTCGTTTAATCTAAATTCCCATTTCAATCAACACAGTCATGTATCCTAAATTTTGATCAAATCGGTTTGCTATCTTTAATTTCAGGGTGACAAAATCAAAACATCACATTTATATTTGACTGTAATTGACAAGTCAACTCAAAGTCAATCGTAATTCATGCCTTTCCATCATTAAAAAAATATAAATACACTATATTCTTAAAGTAAAACAGAAAAATAAGATGTTGTTACCATTTTTCTATTATGTGCTAAAATGACATTCGTACTGTTGGTATTGAAACTAAGCGGTCGCGCGTAATAATCATGCCCTTAAAATAGTATTAAAATATATGCATTTGGATATTAGATTTTGAAATTTGTATGTATACGCACAGTATAGTATATGGCCAGGTATATTAATTGCATGCACATTTTTATATTAGATTTTGTATACGCACAGTGCTAGTACAGTGCATGTGCAGTCCACTCCATATTAAAGGGTACCACCACCCAAAAATAATATTCTTATTATAGAAAGGTACCATCTTTAGTATTCCATTCCTTCAACAAGTTCACAAAAATATGTTTTCAGAAAAAAATATATAATTGGAAAACGCATCACCATTCTCAACCATGCGTTCATGCGGTCTGAATTGCGAAGACTATATCATCCGGGATTCTATTGACGTACGCGTGAATAGCATTGGCGCACTCGCAAATGCTCGGCCCGTATGGAACCAGGAAATAGCAGTGGTTCCGTAAGTGGTGGAAATTGATTACTTTGTTTATGAATTACACAACCCTTTGCAAAATGTTGGGTATCTATTTGATATCACAAAACGGTACCAAAACATATAATAATGTGTTGTCCTTTGCCTGGTGGTCCCCTTTAATTATATATGCACAATCTCGTATTGATGCGCGGCATAGAAGTAGTATATAAATAACTAGAAGACAATCTACGCACTGCGCGCTAATTTTCCCATAGCCTTAACACACAGCAAACATGGCCGGTTAGGGAAACTTCATGGACTGGCTAACATGGAATGCTGGGTAATTCGCTGAGGAACGTGAACAGTTATTAACTGCATATAATTGCAGCAGCGAAATATCAAGCTGCAAACTGCGTCATGTTAGAGGTCATCGCTAATTAATTATTATTCATGTATTCATATATTCATAGCATCTACGCGTACATTTAGCCAATCACACATTAATGTTAAAAGTGGGTCGGGTCAAACCACGTTGTTTACGATACTGACACACGTGTGTGGGCTAAATGTTGATGTTGATTTAATGTTTCAATGGATTTCGAGTGTATGATGTGTGTAATCATTATTAACAGTAAATGCAAACACACATCAGTACACAGTAAAAGCGAATATTTCAGACTCACATTCTGCTGCAATATCTACTCAAATACATTATACAAACAAATACAGACTGTATGAACACGAACAAGAACGGGTTAAATGTCTGATACAGACGCTCTTCATGTAAGTTATAGAATGATTAAGTGATTATCTAGTTAAAAACTTGTATAAATGAATAGTCTACCGTGTTCAGTTGTGTTTGAGATGTTGACAAATTGACTGACCCCTTTTCACGTAAATTAACTTAGACACAAAATAAACAAACATACACATACACACGCACACACACACACACACACATACACATTCACACATTATGAAGAGCTTAATTCCAAAAGGCGCTAAATCCACTTACCCTAAATATCAGTAAGATATTAAAGTAGAAATCAACCATTTTAGGACAAATTACACGATACAAATTCAAAATATGGAACGTTCCCTTTTCCTATTCAAATAATTGAGCAAGAAATGTTTAACAAAGTTTAAAAAGTGGATTTAGCACCTTTTATAATTAAGCTTTCCATATACACACATTATACAGACACATCCGATTCTGCCACATAATCATGCAATCATAGATAGCCAAAATAATTATTGCAATCTCATGAATTGTTTTCAAATGATTAATCTACATACACTAGGAAATGTGGAAAGATGCAAATTCATACCATTCAAATAACATTTATTAAATAAACATAATGTTCAACAGCATGAAACATAGTTTTAAATAATGTCGACATTAAACTTCCATCAGAATGATAAAAAGACAAAACGACTTTCTGTTAAAACAAAACATTACCTCTAAAGGTATTTTCTGTGCAAATCAAGATTTTAATTTCTATATCAGTTGTCTCTTTTTATTTTATAAGATATTGCTGAGAAAAATAAAAGTACTTTCCTACATACGAATTGTGTATTAGGATTGTATAACAGCTATACATTATACAGGAAATATATTGGCTTTTGTAAATAACTTGGTTTGAGTAATATTTTGTACATACAATAAATATGAACTAAATGTTACTAAAACAACATTTTTAGCAGTCTTTTTTAAATAGAAAAGTTATGTACTTCCAGTATGCTAGTTGTCTGAAATTCATTAATTCTCACATTAAACAAAACTAAATTGATCTTCATCAATTTATCAAGAATCAATGTGAATCCAATTTGATAAACTTGATATATAAGTATAAGCATTTTATAATAATTTGGAAATGTAATCATTTATTGCTCACTGAAAGTAAAAACAAAACTTGAATTATGGATATCTTACATCCCTATAAAAAATAAATAAATGCCACTAAAACCTACCATACGATAAGAACAACAACTACAACAACTACTACTACTACTACCTACTACACATACTACTACTTGAATATAACAAGAATATATTTAGGAGGGAAATTGAGAAAGGCAATATAGGAGAAAAACTGGGAGAGAAACAAAAAGAAGATAGAAGGCACACTCTAAATTACAAGGATTTAAAATTAAATCTATTAGATTTACTTTTAAATCTTTCTTCGGCTGTGGTTAGGGACCAGCCGATCATGATTTAAAATAAATCTTTTGTTGGATTAAAAAAATATAAATCCAGATAGATTAAAAATGAAGCCCTTTTGGATTTGTTTTATGTTAATCTTATTAGGCCCCAGGCGAGTTCATGGCATCCTAATTAATTATTCATAATCAGTGATGCAGGCCACAATTTTCAGTTTTTAGTTTACTGTGCCTGATACAATTACTAAATAAAGCGCTACTCACCAATTATCATGGCAAAAGAAAAAATTGAAGACTAAGAGAGGATACGAACCCGTGTCACCGAGCGTGGAGGTCCACAGCGTGACCACCACGCTACGTAAATCGATGATGGAAAGAGTGGTCTCATTGTAATCATATCCTTAACTCTAACCAAAACCGTAATCCTAGTTATGAATATTCATGAGTATAAAACTAAGAAAACTGAGCTTCAGAATACCGCAGTAGGTCACGTGTGAAATATCTCTGTTCTCATTCGTCAAATCTCCGATAACCTGGCGTTATTTTCCAATCCTTTGATGGATTGAAAATCACACCTTGGCCTTCGATTAACAATTGCTTTCGCGCGACTTTTTAAGTCTCCATAGATTTACAAATAATCTAAGTGTATTTATATTTGTTTTAATCCAAGCTACGATTTAGATTTTAAATCCCTGTAATTTAGAGTGCAAAGAAAAATACAATTTAGGAGAGGGGGATACGCATTGAACATGAGAGGTATAGAATAGTAGTATAATAATTTAAGTCATGTTGTAGCAAGATTGTGCACAAAATAATGCAAACTGATGTACAGGGTACAAATATACAACTTATAAATTGCATCAACAAAACATATTGCAACTCCTATCAATTAATTTCAACTAGTCATTTCCCGACAAACATTTTTCACCATTTGATTGACCAATCAAATGAATCAGCAACATTGACTATTTGAAGTAATTGTCTTATTTGAACACAATATAGTTAATTACCCAGAATATCAATTTAAACAAAACGAATTGTGCTCAATTTAAATTTGATTTAACTGCGATGTCACTCAATTAGTATGAATATTGAATACAATGATATGTGTTTAATATGTGTTGATAATTATTGCACAACATGAACTCCAGAGACTAGATTTGTATAATATAATCATCACAAAATAATAATACAATATTTTAGTAAGAGTTCAATCCAATTAATACATTACAGTGGAAGCATGCACCTGACCGAGAAAGGCATTATGAGCAGGATCAAGACCAGGCTGCCACCAGGTTTTATGAAGTTTACTATAGTTCAATCGCCCAACACAGCAATAAACCTGTACTGACACAATGAGAACATAAATGCGGCCTGCATACGGTGCACGTCACAAGGAGGTTTCACTATTCAGTATTCATATATACATTTTATTCCAGAATCTAATTTAAAAGGGTGCAAATAAGTACAACTTATCTAATAATGTCTTCTATTCAACACACAAATTTGCAGCTACAAGCTGACAGGGATTTATCTTTCAATATCAATATTTGTCTGTGAATTGTTTTCAGAATCATGTATGTTCACACATTATGAGGATACTAAGCAAGATTTATTCTAGTGCTGTCCTAGCTTTAATCTTTGTTTATAAATACCCAGTAGGACAGTAATATAAGTAATTGTTTTGTCAATGGATCATTAGTACATAATTGTACATCGATGGATCATTGCATCTGAGCAATACTCATCAGTGTGTGAATTTCGAATCGGTTGTCACTGTCCATCATGTCCTCTGGTAATAGCGTAAAGAGCTACAATGTTCACATGAATCACACTTAGTAGATTCCTTACTAATTAGGATAAATTGTGTGACTGACTGACTTATTTAAGTTTATCGAGCCTGTCTACTGCCTAGGTCCTTCTTCAAACTGTACTCCACCATGGCTATGCACCCACTGCAACACTTTAAAAATCAGTTCTCTATCTGGAGACTTTATACTTATTTATTCCTGAACTGCTCAATATTACTTCGCATGAAAAAAAGAGCGTGGGTAGTCCTGGTAGTGTATGAAGTAGTAGAGTTATCTCCATTGTAGATTTGTATTGCTGATGATGAATACTGTCGAACACCAGTGCAGACCACAGCTTCAGGGGCGCACTGTTAAAAAAAGAAGAAACAATGAATCAACACAAAGTGTACAATTAAATAAAAGAGATCTAGAAATGAATGTGACTGCTAATTGAGGCACACAACATATGCTGCTCAGCTCAGGTTCATACTTTTGTATGTCATGAAAGTCAAATCCATTTCATAGAAATAAATCACATTTCTTTACATATATATCCAGAACATCAATGAACAAGAATTACTAAATTTTTAACTCTCACTCTCAGGTAAATTTGGATAGGTCTACATCATTTTATAATTGGCAACATAAATTCAAGACATGGCTAGTTTAAAAAATAGAACAATTAAATTCAAAGTATTCCCTTTATTCGCATTCATTTTTTGACCAGTATCGCTTTTATTTTGACTTAGTCTTAGTTAGCTCAGTCCAAGTTGTTGATTTTGTAGTAGGCGCTGCTAGTGCTAGGCCAGGGCTAGGCCTAGACTAGGCTAGGCCAAGGCTTGTTGCTTATGTTGTAATAACTGTTTTTTACTGTAAACTGAGCTACAATGTTCAAATGAATCACACTTAGGTTTAGAACTACTAGATTCCTTACTAATTAGGATAAATTGTGTGACTGAATTATTTAAGTTTATCGAATCTGTCTACTAGTACCAAGCCTAGGTCCTTCTTCAAACTATAGGTCATGGGCATGGCTGTGCACCCACTGCAACATCTAGTTAAAAATCTGTTCTCTTATCCGGAGACTTACCTATTTATCATTCTTGAACTGCTCAATAGTTTTTTCGCAAGAAAAGATGAACGTGGGTAGTCCTGGTAGAAGTAGTAAGAGTTATCCCCGTTGTTGATTTGTAAGCACTGATGTAGAACTGTCGAACACCACAGCTTCAGGGGCGCACTGTTAAAATAAGAAGAAACAATGAATCAACACAAAGTGTACAATTAAATAAAACAGATCCAGTTTTAAAGGAAATTAATGTGACTGTTAA
This sequence comes from Echinarachnius parma, assembly GCA_037951105.1. Taxonomy (NCBI): domain Eukaryota; kingdom Metazoa; phylum Echinodermata; class Echinoidea; order Clypeasteroida; family Echinarachniidae; genus Echinarachnius; species Echinarachnius parma. The sequence continues at coordinate 5,860 of JBAMJV010010961.1, read as the reverse complement.
TAATGGAAATACAATTCAAAATGGTGCAGTTTTGTATAATTGAGGCACATGCACAAGTCAACAGTTTCATACTTTGGTTTTAGCCAATTTGTTCAATCGTAGTGAAATTAAATTTTACTATTTTTAGCAAAGACCCTAGAATTGAAGACTGGGTCATGAAAAGTCAAATCCATTTCATAGAAATAAATCACATTAAACAAAAATATATATACCAGAACATTCATGAACAAGAATTAACAAATGTTTAACTCACTCTCAAGGTAGATTTTGATGCATAATTTTATAATTGGCATTATAAATTTTTAAAAATGGTAATGGCTTGTTTAAAAAATAGAAGTTTAACAATTAATTAAAAGTATTCACTTTATTACTTTTAATCATGCATTCATTGTTTGACAAGTATAGCTTTTAGTTTTACTTAAGTTAGTCTAGACTTAGTTAACCCAGTCCAAGTTGTTTATTTTAGTAGTTAACTTAATAAGCGCTGTTACTGTTAGTGCTAGTGCTACTGCTAGGCCAGGGCTAGGCCTAGCTTAGGCTAAGCTAGGCCAAGGCTCGCTGCTTATATTGTGATCATCTACGAGCTAGGCGCCTTGACTTGTGAAGCACGGCGCCACACAACACTGATGTTTAAATTTAATTTTGTTTAAGTCTGTACCTATTTCTGACACAGAGACGTAGACAGGGTTGAAGTTGAACGCTTGAATTTGAATTGATTCTTTCTCATTATCTAAGTCTAGAATTTAGAAATGCTGTAGAAATCTAGATTGTTGTTGTATCACATGTGGAATTTAGGAATTTAATTTAGCCTAGGTAGTTAAAATATGCAAATAATATGATTTTTAAGACGCAGTCAACTGGCCTATAAATTAATAACCAGCACCAGGGACCCAGCCCGGACGACCTTACACGTCTACTGCAGATGTACCGTATATTTAGATCGAGTGGGACGGGGAGCTCCGGGCGGTAAACACTGTTGACAAGGACTCCGTCTTAACCCACAGAAACTTGTCGCGAACGATGTGGGGTTAGTCCTTAATTTATTAATCTTGTTACAAAAATAATGCATCTGAGAGAAAATCTGAACATGAGAAAGAACGCTGAGAATATTAATTTTGAAAATAATGGAATGAATACACTCTTAGAAAAGTTGAGTAAAATCTTACCCAATAATGAGCCAAAAGGTAACTCGCGTGAAATTGACTAAAAAATATTACTCAGGCGGTTGAGTCAAATGTTACTAAATAAAGAGTAATTTTTAGTCATCTATGTATCAATCCTAGCTCCGAAAAAGAGTAAACCCTTAGTTTACTCATTTTCTTGCGAGTTACCTTTTTACTCTGTTTAAGAGTAAAGAAATTACTCCGTTGGGAGTAAAGCATATGTTTACTCATTTTCTTGCGAGTTACCTTTTTACTCTGTGTTAAGAGTAAAACAAAATTTACTCCGTTGGGAGTAAATCATATGTTTACTCATTTTCTTGCGAGTTACCTTTTTACTCTGTAAGAGTAAAATACAACTACTCCGTTGGGAGTAAAGCATATGTTTACTCATTTTCTTGCGAGTTACCTTTTTAATCCATGATTGTGCAACATTCATTCTCGCTCGGAAATGAGTAAATCATATGTTTTACTCATTTCCAAATGAGTAACCTTTTTACTCTCGGGCTGTGTAATATATTGTTTGCATATTTTGTATCATGTGCTTCCGATCTAGCACTGAAATGAGCAAATGAATGTAGTTTTTCTCGTTTTATGAAATAAAATTATATAAATGAAATTGTTCGAAAATTGTTCTGTTTACTCAGCCATATACAAGGAATGTTGGAACAAACACAATACTTGTAAAAATACACTTCAGTATGAACAAAAATCAGTTCAGAATCGAACAATGAACACTTTATTGAACAAAACAACAAGAAAGGCTGTGCCTCTAGTATGAACACGTTTATAACTGAAAAGCATGTTATTTGTGGTTTCATTCATTCATGTCAGAAAAGAGACACTTATATAGCACACTTGAATCTGCAAAAATATGAAATGCCTAAAATACACTTGTTCAAAAGTATAGCCATTATATCCTTTTTAATTGGAATCAAAATATACATTGTAACAAAGAAAATAATTCATGACTAAAATTGACGACCCCCAAACTTAATCCCCATTAATCCACAACTAAGACAATGCATTCTTTTCCATGGAAAACTAAGTTGAACAGGTCAGGCAGAGCATTGATATCAGTTTGATATCAGTTTATGAATTTTACAAACTTGTACAAAATCAATAGCTTTGGTCAGATGTGTTCTTTTGTTTTCCTTTTAAGAATCCCCAAACTAGGAAAACATGTAAATGAACTGGTAAAACAATGGATCGTTTTCAGTATCAATGCCCACCCTTACACACATTCTCCCCACCCACCCCACCCCACCCCACCCCATTGTTTTAGGACTGCCACAAACTTGCCATGTTACATTTGAAGTTATTGGCGGCCTGGCTCAATAACTTGGAAAAAGTGGAATTGAACATGGTCTTTTAAACCACCATGTACTCTGTCAAGTCTGACCGAGATGATGCAAGTAAGGTATCAAATGACAGAGGATAAACCACACTTTAGTATGTAAATAATAATTGTCTGAAGTAAAAAGTACCTTATTTTGATACGCACTGTACATGAAATTTCTGAAAGCATGTTATTTGTGGTTTCATTCAAATAGATTACTACATTACACTTCTGTTGTCAGAAAAGAGACACACTTGACTTTGCAAAAAATATGAAATGGCTAAATTCCCTTGTTTAAAAGTATAGCCATATATCCTTTTCAATTGGAATCAAAGTATACATTGTAACAAAGAAAATCATTCATTACTAAAATTGACGACCCCCAAACTTGCCTCCAGCACAACCATCAGTGGCAGAGGCATGAAAACCATTATAAAACAAGAGAATAGAACAGAACAATGAACACTTTATTATACAGAACAAGAAAGGCTCTGCCTAATATATGAACATGTTTATATATGAAATTTCTGAAAGCATGTTTCTTACGGTTTCATTCAAATAGATTACTACGTTACACTTCTGTTGTCAGAAAAGAGACACTTTTATAGCACACTTGACTTTGCAAAAAAATATGAAATGCCTATAAATTCCCTTGTTCAAAAGTATAGCCATTACATCCTTTTCAATTGGAATCAAAATATACATTGTATAACAAAGAAAATAATTCATTACTAAAATTGACGACCCCAAAACTTGTGCCTCCAGCACAACCATCAGTGGCAGAGGCATGAAAACCATTATATAACAAGAGCCCCAGGGGGTACGCGCTCACCTGAGGTCATGCAGTTCCTAACCTAATTTGTTGCAAATTAGGCATTACCATTTTGGGCCCTCCCTAGGGCAAACACTAAACAGTACTTGTAAAAATACACTTCAATATGAACACAAATCAGTTCAGTACAGAACAATTAACACTTTATTGTACAAAACAAGAAAGGCTCTGCATTATATTAACTCGTTTATGGAGTGCATATAAAAAGGGTACTTATTTTACTTCTGAGAATTATTATTTCATACTTACTACTTTTTAGATTTTATATGAGGTATCATAAAAGAGTGGTTTATTCTCTTTCATTTGGTACCTTACTTGCATCATCTCGGTCACGCGTAACTGAGTGCAGGGTAATTGAAAAATCCATGTTCAATTCCACTTTTTCCAAGTTATTGAGCCAGGCCACCAATAACTTCAAATGTAACATGGCAAGTTTGTGGCATTCCTAAAACAATGGGGTGGGGTGGGGTGGGGTGGGTGGGGAGAATGTGTGTAAGGGTGGGCATTGATACTGAAAACGATCCTTTGTTTTACCAGTTAATTTACGTGTTTTCCAAGTTTGGGGTTTCTTAAAAGGAAAACGAAAGAACGCATCTGACCAAAGCTATTGATTTTGTCCAAAGTTTTTCAAATTCATAAAATAGATAAACTGATATCAATGCTCTGCCTGACCAGTTCAACTTAATGATTTCAATGGAAAAGAATGCATTGTCTTAATCCCCCTTAATCCACAACTAAGACAATGCATTCTTTTCCATGGAAAACTAAGTTGAACAGGTCAGGCAGAGCATTGATATCAGTTTGATATCAGTTTATGAATTTTACAAACTTGTACAAAATCAATAGCTTTGGTCAGATGTGTTCTTTTGTTTACCTTTTAAGAATCCCCAAACTAGGAAAACATGTAAATGAACTTAAAACAATGGATCGTTTTCAGTATCAATGCCCACCCTTACACACATTCTCCCCACCCACCCCACCCCACCCCACCCCATTGTTTTAGGAATGCCACAAACTTGCCATGTTACATTTGAAGTTATTGGTGGCCTGGCTCAATAACTTGGAAAAAATGGAATTAAACATGGTCTTTTAAACCACCATGTACTCTGTCAAGTGTGACCGAGATGATGCAAGTAAGGTATCAAATGACAGAGGATAAACCACACTTTAGTATGTAAATAATAATTGTCTGAAGTAAAAAGTACCTTATTTTGATACGCACTGTACATGAAATTTCTGAAAGCATGTTATGTGTAGTTTCATTCAAATAGATTACTACGTTACACTTCTGTTGTCAGAAAAGAGACACTTTTATAGCACACTTGACTTTGCCAAAAATATGAAATGCCTGGTTTCTTGCCTAAACTACACTTGTTCAAAAGTATAGCCATTACTCCTTTTCAGTTGTAATCAAAATATTTTCCTGCATGCTATTTGGTCAAAACGTAACATGTGATAATTCACGAATAGTGGCTATCCCTGCACCAGATGCAAAGAGTTCAACAGTGCAACAAAAGTAGCTTTTACACTCTGCATCCTGATGAACAAGGTCGATTAGATTATTCACAAAGTTACTTTCAATGAAAAAATTCTGCACAAGATTACATACTTTTTATCAAAATGTCACAGTCATGTCAATTTCAATCATGAACTTAATGATGGTAAACTAAAATGGAAAAGAATGTTGTTGTCCACGGACAGGTCTGACTCTGTCTCAACTCCGTATCATGCGTTACTCCTATATAAACAGGATCCCCAACCAGTATCCAGGTCGTGATGGATGTCTAGGATATTTCATAACTTCAATATGATCAATTATTGAAGTTATAGTACGCCCTGAACCTTCTCAGGCTGCCTGCTTGTTTGAAATCCTTTACGTCAAAGATCATTGTATCAAAGAAACCCCACACGTTTTCAGCTTGAGGAGAATATTTGAGATCAAGGACTTGGTATACCTTGTAACATCTGGACACTGCGTCTATGAGATCTACACAAGCCAACACTCTCTCTTCGACTATGACATGGCACTGGCGAGGCAGGGCATAAGTTCCGCCGATTGCTAACACATAAGGCTGGCTCTTCTCTGCATGGCTCTTCCTCACACCATCAACACTTGTTCCTTCCTAAAATGAAAGACAGAGGATTTTTCACTATACAATATAATGTGAATATAAGAATTTTATGTAAACTAAGAATATCATCTTTGCTTCAATTCCCTATCATACAGAATAAATGCTATAGAAACATGGTGGTCAGGGGCAAACCATGGGCCTGTGATTGAGCCTGAATAATAGCCATTGGATATTTTCAAAAGTTATACAATATTAAGGGAGTGGGCCCAAAAGTTATTGTTCCACATCGATCAATATACAGGTTGACCCACAAAGAGTGTTACCCATATGCGATCCTCATCATACTTATAAAAATTCATTTATTTGTTTAAAGATTCAAGTACTGCTTCCATTCCTACAGAACAATGCCCATCTAAATATAATAAATTAAAACTAATCTTCAAGAGTTACTGTATAC
>JBAMJV010010960.1:0-45775 GCA_037951105.1 Echinarachnius parma | reverse complement strand
CCCATTTTACTGAGCGAGATATATTATAGACATTCATGTGGCGTAGCAAGGGTCAAGCTTGATGCAAGTCAAGGGCGGGCGGGGGGGGGGGGGGGGGGGGGGTGAGGGTAAGAAGAGCGTGTACTTAAATATCTTTTTTGTATTAATATGTCTGATAGACGGGTGGGTTTGGGGATTAAAGAGGCAATAATGAACACAGAAGGAACAACATTTACCGCCCCCCATGCCTCACACACTTAACTTCCCCCTTTCCCAACTACTCCTATAGCCTCCCCCCCCCCCCCCCCCATTTTTTGTGGGGGGGGGGGGGGGGGGCTGACATAGGCTTTTATGCGACGAACTAACAATTCGATTATCCCAATTCAGTATGCCTATATCAGGAAAGGTTAAGAGTGAAAAGTAGCTTCATTCAAACTCCCTAATTGAACTTATCTATAATTATGGTGACTCCATTTCCGAAAATAGGATAGGGAAAATGCAGGGGGGGGGGGGGCAGCCCCCCTCCCCCTTGAATACACCAGTGCAAGTACCTTTTCCCTTGACCAGCGACACGAGGAAATTCCGTGTTCGAATTTCACTAAATGTTCGTTCTACTTTTCCACGCCTTACTATAAGATCAATCTACGTCCAATCTAATTGTCGAAACCCAATTTTCGACCGATTTACCCGTCTATCCAATGGCATATATTTTGATACAGCCTTTATAATCGGCCTTGTTATTATACTCGAGATCTGTATTTTTGTATCTGTATCGTGTTGTGTGGTGGATCACATTTTCTGAATTACTATGAAGATGTTTAAATATGGTTTGAATTGATTTGCGGTATATAAGCTATTTTTTTCTTCTAATAGTCAAAACGTCCCCAAACAACAATTTTGACTGTTCATTACATTGTGTCTGTATTTGTATTTGTATTTGTTAACTTGCTTTTAAAAAAGAAAAAAAATCTTCGCCTGAATTAGAATGGTAAACTTAGTTTGAACCCCATACGCATAGAACCTGTTCCATATATTCGACGGAATTAGTACGGAATTGATATGAAACTTTTGTTCTTTATATTGTTCCTTTATTTGTGGTTGGGATTTAGTTAAATTCTTGAGTGTCTTTGGATTAAAGAAAGAACGTAAATCACGTTTTGTGTCTTCAACATTTTGAAAATCCATGCTATTTTTACTCGAAATACATTGTATAGAAATCAAGCACATCACAAACATGAGGGTATATACATAACAGTTATTAGCGGTGTTAATTTCTTCATACAGTCATAGTCCCAGTTTGTTTGTGAAACCTGTCAGCCAAATTCCAGCATATCCTAGCATGTGTATATACCGAGTGTGCCAAATACACAATTATGATGCATTTTTAACCTGGTTCCTATAATCTAGATTTTGCAATTCCCCCAAAATTGATTTAGGACCCACTTAACGGACGAGCCAACATCGTAAATTGGACTTCTCCTGTCCAACGAAACAAACTGTATTCAGGTGCCCCCTTTCGTATGGAGAAATCATTCTGTGTGCAAAGCAAATTGATTTACTTTCATTGAAAGAAGTATAGACGGATAGATAAGTAAATTTCTTCTTCAGGCATATCAGATCAGAACGACCCCCTTTTTTCTTCTTCTTTTTAACATTTTAAATATACTTTTATTTTATAGTTGTCCACCCGACAGTTTTGGTGTGTCAATATTGCCTTGGCGTATAATAATAATAATACACCAATTGCATTTAATTTCAAATGACCGAGAGACAAACTTTCCATCAAGTCTGGTCGAATTTCACCCTTTGCGAAAGGAAGACAACAATCAATCATCCCTTTAAAATTGTTTTTTTATAATGAATCGATGCAGAGTTCATTCAATCGTTCATTTGGGGGTCACTATCACCATGGAAAACCAATTTACATTCGTTCATACGAAATAGTTATATATATATAAACCTTCCTCCAAATCTGCGCGTGCGAATTTCACCCTTCGTGAAAAGAAGATAAACAATCATCTTTTTGAAATTGTTTTATAATGGTTCGATCATGTCGATCATGGTTGGGAGGGTTCATCCGACTATTTTGACGGCCCATTTTTACCACACACCGATTCACTTTCACTTAATATAGCGATGGAGTGATAGACTTTTCCTCAAACCTGCCCCTTCTGCCCCGTGAAAAGAAGATAAATATCATCCTTTAAAAATTATTTGATAATGGTTCGATGCAGAGTTCATCCTACCATTTTGCAAGGGCCATTATTACTATATACAAAACGGCTTTCGAAGGAGTTATAATATATATGAACCTTCCCTAAAATCGGCGTGAATTTCACTCGGTGAAAAGTAGATAAAATCATCCCTTTAAAATTTTACAATAATGGTTCGTTGCAGAATTATTCGACAATTTTGTCGGGACGCGTACTTATATAAACCTTCCAACAAATCGGCGCGAATTTTACCCCTGGTAAAAAGAAGATAATAGTCACCCCTTTAAAATTGTTTCATAATTGCTCGTTGGAAGTTCGTCCGACTATTCAGTTGGGTATAATCTATATTATCACTAATTCTACCGATTTACTTTCAATTAGGTGAGAGAGTGATACATATAAGAGAATGATAAACATTCCCTCAAATTGGCGAGAATTTCATCCTTGGTGGGAAGAGGATAATCATCATCCCTTTAAAAATTGTTTCATAATGGTTGGTTGCAGAGTTCACCCGACCGTTTTGGCGGGCCACTATTGCCATGGTAACGACTAACGTACGCGATTCGTTCTCGATTAAATGACGGAAAGTGTTTTAACCCTGTTCTGCCGTGGCAAACAGAAGACAATGTCTAGAAATAGATCCCTAAAAAGAAGCAATTCAACCAACAAGGAAACAAAGAAACAAAGAAAAACTTAACAAAAAAACAGACAAACAAACAAACACAAACACTCGCACCAACAAAATAACTGAACAAACAAATAGAAACATTACATTGTTATTTTGATCAAGAATTTTTATGAATTTTGCGGAAAACCCTTCAGCAAGATTGTTTTATGCATGCCCTCCAACTGTGATGTTCAGTCATACGAAAGAAACGAAGTCGATGAATGAAAAGAAATTAGATAAAAAAAGATCAAAATGGTATCAAATGAAAGAATCATGTACACACAGACGGCAAGAAAAGGGCAACAAACTTATCAATTCAGCGTATATGCAATTATATTCCACATACTAAGAATCTTGCTCTACGATTGGTCAAAAGTTAATCACGTGATGAAATATAGTTTCACCCATCGTTACACTCTGTATATATCTTGGGTGAAAGTGCGTTGCACTCACTAGATAAAAAGTACTATATGCACTTTATCGCATAATACTACACTATGCATGTGATCCTCCTTATCCATCTAATGACGAAACTCTTTGGCTTGATTTGGTGGTGGAACTACTTCGAGAGATATATAAGCACTCGTAGATCATTGCAGATTACATTTTGATTGGTGTCGTCGGCCCGAAATAATAGAATAACGATCAACGGTCATCCACCCACATATCAATTTCGTGTTCGTCGTAGTAGATATTCGTTCTATGATTATTTTAGTGTGCGTGGTCGTTATAACATTTTCGTTGCTCATATTTTCATTTCGATGCATTTTGGCTCCCATCCCGATATTACGGATGAAGATTGTTCTTATTATACTAATTGACTTGAATTGAATTGAACTTCTGTTGAATTGAAACATGCGAATTAATAAGCCATGTTACGTACACCACGCCCCCGTTTACATACTTTATGCCCCTGTGCAGTCACTGTCTGGTTTTGTACTACTCCATTTCTACCCACCAAAGGAAACAAATGAGTTATGTTGAAAGTTTACAAATGAGAATGAAGGGGGAGGTGGCAAATCCAAGGCCAAACAAGCCTTTAGTTTCTTTGATGGAGACACAACATTCATCACGGAGTAAACCATCATGACAAATCTGTGGAATAACATCTCGAGCTTACGTGTCCTAGATCGTGCAGTCAGTTGCGTATATATACCTAAGATGGGAGGGGGCTAATTCACAGAAATGAAGATAAATGTTTAGCGTGTATATTACCTTTATCTTTATTCATGCAAGGGAGGAGGGGTAGCAGGAGGGGGCAATTATGCCCCTGTGCCTTATTATATAGCTACAACATTTACCCTTCCTCCCCCTCCATTTCCTCCTACCAATCTTGTGATTTCATACGAAGGAGAACAATATAGTTTCGGATGTTATACGGTAATTAATCTCAATGTATACTATACCCCGACTGCGGAGAATTATGAACTGCGTTTACAGAAGAGATTGAAAACAAAAAAAAAATACAGAAAGAAGGAAAGCAAAATCCACAGCGGACAAACAAGCTTTACCCTCTTTGATGGAGACGCAACATTCGTCACAAAGCCATAAACCATGACAAATCCGTGGTAACATCTCGAGCTTAGGTGTCCCAGTTCGTGCACTCAGTCAGCTAGGATCAAACCATTATACGGGTGACGTGAATGGGGCAAAGCCAACATCATGAACCCCACAATGATAATTATATTACATAACGAGATTAAAAACATTTTGTAAGTGGATGTGCTTGGCCAGTACTAAATAGAATACAATACAAATGTTTTGTACCTTCATCACCGTAAGGATAGAGGGAAGGGGGGCGGGGAGGGGGGGGGGGGGGGGGGGCAAACAGAAGGGGCAACATGTGCCCCCTCTGCTTACCTCAGCCACCGCAGTATAGCGTATAACGCCTCTAACAATCTAGTGTACGAACAAGAAAAACTCTAGTTGCGGATGTTATAATTAATCTCAATTTATCCTATACCCCACTGCGGTAAGAACAATGTGTGATGAAAAAAGGGATAACATACAAGTCATGTAGTTCACGGACAAGTATACAGGCATGCTTTATATCTAAAATCAGACGCAACATTTATCACAGATAAAACGAGAGAAAAAAAACAAAATCAGCGGTAAATCTGGAGCTTACGTGGCCCAGATGATTTGGATTATGACGTACGAGTGTTATTACGGGATTGTAGGGTGCAGTGTAATACGTTACGTCATTGTGTATAGCAAGAGCTGTCCATATTTTCTCCTCAATATTTTTATGAATACATGAAAGTACAATCATCTTATTCATATTCATATTTCAATCTTTTTCCTACCCGGCTTATAGGAAACGAATCACCTAAGTAACTATGAATCATGATGATGCCATATGTTTTAAAGCTGCTTCTGAACAGATTGTAATCAAACAAAGTTGATTATATCTGTCTTCAAAATTGTGCGCTTTATAAAATGTCAAACTTGGTTTTTCATTACCTCACAAAAGAAACAAATTCTTGAAGCGCCCTCTAAATCAAAACTGTACTATCTCTTTAATAATATCCTTTAATAATATATCTTTAATAATAATCTCTTTAATAATAAACTGTACTATCTCTTTAATAATATCCAGACAATAGAATTGTCAAGACATTTAAAATCAATCATCCCTTTAAAACTTTACAATAATGGTTCGTTGCAGAATTATTCGACAATTTTGTCGGGCGGACTTATATATAAACCTTCCAACAAATCGGCGCGAATTTTACCCCTGGTAAAAAGAAGATAATAGTCACCCCTTTAAAATTGTTTCATAATTGCTCGTTGGAAGTTCGTCCGACTATTCAGTTGGGTATAATCTATAGTATCACTAATTCTACCGATTTACTTTCAATTAGGTGAGAGAGTGATACATATAAGAGAATGATAAACATTCCCTCAAATTGGCGAGAATTTCATCCTTGGTGGGAAGAGGATAATCATCATCCCTTTAAAAATTGTTTCATAACGGTTGGTTGCAGAGTTCACCCGACCGTTTTGGCGGGCCACTATTGCCATGGTAACGACTAACGTACGCAATTCGTTCTCGATTAAATGACGGAAAGTTTTTTAACCCTGTTGCACAAGACAATGTCTAGAAATAGATCCCTAAAAAGAAGCAATTTATATAAGCAACAAAGAAACAAAGAAACAAAGAAAAACCAAACAAACAAACAGACAAACAAACAAACACTCACACACAACAAAATAACTGAACAAACAAATAGAAACATTACATTGTTATTTCGATCAGGAATTTTTATGAATTTTGCGGAAAACCCCTTCAGCAAGATTGTTTTATGGCCCTCCAACTGTCATGTTCAGTCATACGAAATACACGAAGTCGATGAATGAAAAGAAATTAGATAAAAAAAGAGATCAAAATGGTATCAAATGAAAGAATCACGTACACACAGACGGCAAGAAAAGGGCAACATACTTATCAATTCAGCGTATGCAACTATGCACTTTATCGCATAATACTACACTATGCATGTGATCCTCCTTATCAATCTAATGACGAAACTCTTTGGCTTGATTTGGTGGTGGAACTACTTCGAGAGATATATAAGCACTCGTAGATCATCGCAGATTACATTTTGATTGGTGTCGTCGGCCCGAAATAATAGAATTACGATCAACGGTCATCAACCCACATAGCAATTTTGTGTTCGTCGTAGAAGATATTTATTTCGTTCTATGATTATTTTAGTGTGTGCGTGGTCATTATAACATTTTCGTTGCTCATATTTTCATTTCGATGCATTTTGGCTCTCATCCCGTTATGACGGATGAATATTGTTCTTATTCTAATTGAATTGAACTTTTGAATAGAAAAATGCGAATTAATAAGCCATGTTACGTACACCACGCCCCCGTTTACATACTTTATGCCCCTGTGCATGCAGTCACTGTCTGGTTTTATCCTTCTCCATTTCTACCCACCAAAGGAAAAAAAATGAGTTATGTTGAAAGTTTACAAAATGAGAATAAAGGGGGAGGTGGCAAATCCAAGGCCAAACAAGCTTTAGCTTCTTTGATGGAGACACAACATTCATCACGGAGTAAACCATCATGACAAATCTGTGGTAACATCTCGAGCTTACGTGTCCTATAGATCGTGCAGTCATTTGCGTATATACCCAAGGTGGGAGGGGGCTAATTCACAGAATAAAGATGAATGTTTAGCGTGTATACCTTTATTTGTATCCATGCAAGGAAGGAGGGGTAGCATGCAGGAGGGGGCAATTATGCCCCTGTGCCTTATAGCTTCGACATTTACCCTTACTCCTTCTCCTGTTCTACCAATCTAGTATACGAAGGAGAAAAACTACCTATAGTTTCGGATGTTATACGGTAATTAATCTCAATTCATACAATTAGACCGACTGTGGAGAATGATGAACTGCGTTCAAGGTTTACAGAAGAGATTGAAAACAAAAACAAATACAGAAAGAAGGAAAGCAAAATCCACAGCGGACAAACAAGCTTTACCCTCTTTGATGGAGACGCAACATTCATCACAAAGCCATAAACCATGACAAATCCGTGGTAACATCTCGAGCTTAGGTGTCCCAGTTCGTGCACTCAGTCAGTTAGGATCAAACCATTATACGGGTGACGTGAATAGGGCAAAGCCAACATCATGAACCCCACAATGATAATTATATTACATAACGAGATTAAAAACATTTTTTAAGTGGATGTGCTTGGCCAGTACTAAATAGAATACAATACAAATGTTTTGTACCTTCATCACCGTAAGGATAGAGGGAAGGGGGCGGGGGGGGGGGGGGGGGGGGGAGGGCAAACAGAAGGGGCAACATGTGCCCCCTCTGCTTACCTCAGCCTCCGCAGTATAGCGTATATCGCCTCTATCAATCTAGTGTTCGAACAAGAAAAACTCTAGTTGCGGATGTTATAATTAATCTCAAATTTATCCTATAGTACCCCACTGCGGTAAGAACAATGTGTTATGAAAAAAGGGATAACATACAAGTCATGTAGTTCACGGACAAGTAAAATTTATCACAGATAAAACGAGAGAGAAAAAACAAAATCAGCGGTAAAATCTGGAGCTTACGTGGCCCAGATGATTCGGATTATGACGTACGAGTGTTATTACGGGATTGTAGGGTGCAGGGAATATACGTCATTGTGTATAGCATGCATGAGCTGTCCATATTTTCTCCTCAATATTTTATGAATACATGAAAGTACAATCATCTTATTCATATTCATATTTCAATATTTGTCCTACCCGGTTTATAGAAAACGAATCACCTTAGTAGTAACTATGAATCATGCTGATGCCATCTTTTTTTAAAGCTGCTTCTGAACAGATTGTAATCAAACAAAGTTTATTATTTATGTCTTCAAAATTGTGCGCTTTATCCAATGTCAAACTTGGTTTTTCATTACCTCACAAAAGAAACAAATTCTTGAAGCGCCCTCTATATCAAAACTGTAATATCTCTATAATAATATCCAGACAATGAAAACAATATAATTGTCAAGACACTACTCAATCTCAGTTGAGCTTCTCGACGACTTTTCTTCCGTTTTTCCATATTTTATATAATAGGAAATAGTAGTGGTTCCGTAAGTGGTGGAAATTAATTGCTTTGTTTATGAATTACACAACCCTTTGCAAAATGTTGGGTATCTATTTGATATCACAAAACGATACCAAAACATATAATAATGTGTTGTTCTTTGCCTGGTGGTCCCCTTTAAATACATGTATTGTATTCATGTTTTATTGACCTCATTCTAACTACGATTCGATGTTTAAGAACATGTCATAATGTCGATTGGTATTATAATTATGCTTCAGATTTTAGAAATAATATTTATCAAAATGAATTAAATTATATTATTACAATAATAGTCAGACAATACACAAAACCTTTTATGTAGTCAAGGATTCTGTATTCAGCATCTTCTTCATTGGATATCAATCAAGCATCAACTACACAAACAGACCCGCGTCTGTATATAATACGTTGCCCAAGAATTCATAATAATCTCAAGTTGCTTTTCAAAATGAATTCGTTGCTCTTCAAATAAAAACGCTGATTTGTCTTGACGTGGAATAAGTTCACTAAACTTTCAGCATCACATTTTTAGCCCGAATTCCATACAAGTTATGTTTTTTTGTCTTCAACAATCATCTTTTTTCAGCTTCCGATTTATATTTTGCCTGCATGCCCGGCCGAAAAAAGAGAGAAACAATGCAATGCATTTGTCAGCTAAAACAACACAATATTTCAATAATGATTCGCGTCAGTAGCGTAGCGTGGTCGGACTGATTGGGAGGGGGGAGGGGGGGGGGGGGGGCACGCAAATTATGGGGGGGGGGGGGCACTTTTTATGTATTTCTGTATTTTTTTCAAAATTGTTCCCTGTCTGTTTGTTATTGTTTTTGTCAAATTATTGAGGGGGGGGGGGCATATCCCCCGTGCCCTCTAATCTAAGCCATTGTGAGCATCTAAAACAACACAAGCTTTCACAATACTGAATACTTCTTGTTCAAAACAATATAAAAATATGTGTCACGACTCACGATTATTGCTGAATATTATTACCAAGTGCCTACAAACACACCCGCGTCTATCTCACGCTGCGTGTTAGGGTTTCCCTAATTGGTCTCCGCATGGGGGCGATGTAATGCCTTGGGAATGTTTTTAGAGTTCAAGTTGTAGACTGAGTTTTGTTCTCATATATATGTATTTATGATACATATTTATTTGTGAATATTATATTCAAGTTTTAGACTAGTTTCGTTGTCATATGTATGTATTTATGACATATATTTATTTGTATTAGGCCTATATATTTGTGTATGCGTTATTATGCATATATTTTATGTTATTTTGTGTACGTACATTGAACAAAAATAATATTTGATAAATATAAACACTGTAATGTACATAGTAATATAAATTCCAGTAAAAACCTGTCTATAGAGGTCACCTATCTGTATAGGCGCCAACCTGCCTATTGTGGCCACCAGACGTGTTCCTCTCCATATAAACACAGTGCTACGAAACCTGTACATTGCGGTCAATTGTCTTGTTCCCCTGAGATGGTCACTATAATTGAAGAGCTCACTTCCAAAAGGCGCTAAATCCACTTTCTATACAAAACAATTTAGTTAACGATATATCTACATGTATAATCTACGTAGCCATCTAGGAATCCACATTTTACGACAAATATCTCACTCAAAATCGAAATATAGAAAATTCAATTTTCATATTCCCATAGGCACGTGTTTTCCTCGGAAGTTGAAAAAGTGGATTTAGCGCCTTTTGGTTGAAAGCTCTTCATATATACACCACTGTACTGATTTGATTGTATGCAATTCAGTGCATCTTCTCAAGAGGAAACGCAGTACAATTTACAATTTCTCATTTCTCATATATTTATTTATTTTTAATTTCCAACTTATGATTTTATAGTATACAAATAATAAGATATATACCGTGAATGATACGAAAAAAGCGTCACCCTGCTCATTCATGTATCATAATTTCCGAATAGCACGAAGTATAAATCGATGTCACTAAATAATTCATCTTTATCTGCGAAACGACCAAATAAATGAAGAAAACAAAATCAATGATTATTAGTTGATGGTGTATGTCGAATCAGATGGCTACTATAGTGTGATAACTAAAGTAAGTTCTTGGTCTAATCGACGAACATGATTATTTTCATATGACAAGAAAATCAATGGCACAATATTATATTTCACCTATAAAAAAAATATTTGACTCGCTTACCATCTTACCCAACTCAATGTTGCATTTGCATTACAAGTATGACAACGGACGCTATTTGATGTAGAATATAGTATAAACTGTAATAAACTAAGTCATCATCACACAAGGTAATTGCAATAAAACTAAAAGATGACCATAAGGTTGTATTAATCACTTTAATTAACCAAATAAATCGATGTTGGGTCGCAGCAAGTATAATTTATTATTGCATTAATTGCGAAAGCCGGCATCACTTACAATAATTGATTACGTAACGTAATGATGCACTTAAATAAGCGCACGTGAACATACAGACACAGTCACAGACACTAAGACACACACACGCACGCACTCATGTACGCACACGCACATTACACACACATATATATATATACACACACACAAACACACACACGCACACGCACACGTAACACACACATACACACCCATACAAGATGAGTAATGTATAGTTCCATCTAAGGTATGGCGCCAGTTTGCATACAGAATAGTCCTCTATAACAACTTGTCATTTTAATTTAATTTAATTTATTAGTCCAAATGTAAAATACGAAGGAAATTATCACGGACAACTTGAAGCTACCAGGGAACAATTTACAGGAAATAATTTAGATTAGCATTACAATACTATTTTTACTCTCTCGGCTAACAATCATAATACTTGTTACATTTCATATTTCATACCAGTGGCGTAGACAGGTTCTTACACCTGGGGGGGATGATTTGCCGTTTTCCGGACCAAGACCAAGACAATTGCTTGAAAGTCTTCTCAGTGGGGGGGGGGGGGGGGGGGGGCAGGGGCGGATCTAGCTTTTTTGCTAAGGGGGGAGGCTTGACCAATGCCGATGCGGAGCATCGTCCACGAGCCGCGTAGCGGCGAGGCGATTTTTTTTGGCTATTTTGAACCCCCATAAGTGATGTCTTTTTTGCTAAGGGGGGGGGGTTTGACCCAATGACGATGCGGAGCATCGTCCACGAGCCGCAAAGCGGCGATTTTTGGCTATTTTGAACCCCCATAAGTGATGTCTTTATGCTAAGAGGGGGTTTGACCCAATGACGATTTTTGGCTATTTTGAACCCCCGTAAGTGATGTCTTTTTGCTAAGGGGGGGTTTGACCCAATGACGATGCGGAGCATCGTCCACGAAGCCACGAAGCGGCGATTTTTTGGCCATTTTGAACCCCCGTAAGTGATGTTTTTTTGCTAAGGGGGGGTTTGACCACATGACGATGCAGAGCATCGTCCCACGAGCCGCGAAGCGGCGATTTTTTGGCTATTTTGAACCCCCGTAAGTGATGTTTTTCCACATCACATTTTCACTTGGCAGCCAAAGGGGGGGGGGGGGGGGGGTTTAAACCCATGATGGCGTTTTTCTATGCACATCACATTTTCACTTGGCAGCCCAAGGGGGGGGGGGGGGGGTTAAACCCCCCTAACCCCTCCGCTTCTGGGGGGTTAGATGTTAATATGGTCGTGAACAGTCGGGCCGGAAGCAGTTTTGGATTTGGGGGGAGGCAAAACCTATGGGGGCTCACGATGTTGTGTGTGTAGAGGCTTATGCCCAACCACACTCACAGTGGTGCCAACTTTGAACCAGATGTGAGAAAGAGACATTGCAAGGAGTGAAGAGACCAATCCCGAGGGAGCGAAGTGACTGAGCGGGGGGAGGGTGTGGGGAGGGGGGTGTCCCCCTCCCACGGTAGGGAGATTTTGCATTTTTGGACTTTAATTGTGCAATCTGGTGCTTACCTAGATAGGAAATTCGGGGGTTAACATTGACTGTATCTGGGAAAGCGTGTTATGATTTGATCGACCAGAAATTTTAAATATATTTTCACGAAGAAAACAAATAATTGACACACTAATGAAAATGCACCCCAACACAAACACAAATAATGTATTTATATTTAGCGTCAATACACAGTTTCAACATCACTATATGCCACATTATGTATGATCCAACAACTTAGCCAAGAATGATTCCCGAGGGGCGAAGCTACCGAGGGCTGGGGCAGAGCCAAATAGGGGAGGGTTTGAGAGGGTGTATCCCCCTCCCACGGAGAAGATTTTGCATTATATATACACTTGAAATGGTGCAATTTGGTGCACGTCACACAAGCAGCCAGAGCTAGGCCAGCCTACACTGGAACTACGTGGACCGGTATACAGAAAAAAATACCCACCCCAGGGATGTGTTTCACTAAACACTAAAATTGATTTTAGGATAGATTCAATAGGACGATTATCACATAAAATTGATGCTAAAAGCGATTTTAGCGTTTGTGAAACACCCCCAGACCATACGCAAGTTACACAATAAACTGAGATAATCTGTTCGCGCGCGAAGCGCGCAGCGAAAATTGAAAGTGGATGTATAAATTACTTTTTTAACGTTAGAATGAACAAGTCTTAGCTCATACAACTAATGTTTTCTTTCCCACTCGTATACAGATACACACACAAACAAATATATCCTTCCCTAAAACCTGGGGGGGATGATTGTACATGTCATCCCCCCCACCTTGTGAGGTGGGGGGGATGCATCCCCCTCATCCCCCCCGTTGTCTACGCCCCTGTTCATACCTATTGGTATTGCTAGCTCAGTCACATCAACTTTACATATTTTGATGGCACAATTTAAATCTCCCAAACCACATTAAAACCTTGCTCATTATGTTGTGCAAATGTAATAGCACTTGAACACGCAACACAATGTAACGGTATGGTAAAGTACCATACGGGTCGCTAAGTAATGTACATTAGCCTGTTGTACACTTCATTAGTTGAAGCTCTATAGCTAGGCTGCCAGTGCTCTAATGTATATTTACATCCTTTATTATGCCCCCTGAACATTACAATGCACATTTAGTTGATCCCCTCTCTAATAATGTCAATGGCGTATGTAGCGATAGGTGGCTGATTATTGGGGGGGGGGGGGGGGGGGGGGTAGGGGGCACACCAATTATTAGGAGTGCTTTTGTGTATTTATGTATAGTGATCTATATGTTCAAATATTTGTGTATTGTATTCGTCGAATATATTATTGTTGAGGAGCACACTCTACGTGCTGAATTTCTTAACTTGTATTCATGTTTTATTCTTATGTAAATAAATGTGGGTAAGTGCCCCCGTGTCCCTGTATAGCAACGCCACTGATATTAATGTGCTGTTCTGTTAGTAAGGCTCACATTAACTAGTTTAGGAGTTATGGCCAGCCCTTAATGGGGTTGGGGTTGGGGGGGGGGGGGGGGGGGGGCAAATGCGATGTTAAACATGTTGGGGTAGAGAAGGGGTTATATATGCTAACACCCCATCCCCCACCCCCCACACACAAACAAACAATCAAACAAACAAACAAACAAGCAATCAAACCACCAAAAACAACAACAAACATCAACCAACAAAACAAAAATTAAGTTTGTTATGTATTTCGTTAACTAAACAAGTTCCCCCACACGCATGGGAGCAGTAAACGGAATGAGGTGAAGTAGGTAACAAGCCTATGTATAAGGGAGGGGAGGTATATAGGGGGAGGGGAGGGGTATAGGGGGCAACTGTTCCCCCCTATGCTGTGCCGCTAGGATTACTAGGGGTATTACTGTTTCGTCACCGTTTCCTCTTGCATTGTTGGCTTCATGCGTCGGTGTCTTTAATCGCCGTCGGCTGTAATCTGATGATGCATTATGAGTTAGTGTCATAGAAGTTCAAATTCGCATCAGCTGAATTTCATTAAAGAGGGGAAATAAAAAGGTGGTGATACATATTTAAAACAATACAAAGCAACAACAACAATAGAGAAACAATTGTAGAGAAATGGGGTTGGGGACCAAACTTGGATTTGATGTGAATATAATTTTACTCATCTACTCCTATTTCCCTGACTATAAGGTAAATTATTACAAAGTTCCTGTTGCTTGTTGCAATAAAGAACGACACCAATGAGTAAAGATCCTGAAGAGCAATAGTGAGGAGAGGGGATAGGGGGGGGGGGGGGGATAGGGGGTGGGGCCGGGGAGATAAAGAAAAGGGGTTCGATGGGGGGCCACATTTGGATACGATGTATATAGTAACGATACAATTTCTACTTTTATTAAGTATTATTATTAATTTTAACATGAAATAATTTCACCCTTCTGTTTTTTTTACAAACATCATGCCTTGTCATGTTTGTTGTGATCGAAATATTCAAGGGGGAAAGATGCAAGATATCAATGGCACCTGTTGAATGGAGGAGGTAATAGCAAAACACCCTCGCACAAAAAATACAGACTATTTTGTTTGAACATGAACCATCTCCATTGTCATCATTGCACACTACACAGACTATGTACACACACGCGCTATTCAAATACTACCTTCTCACGTTCCAGTAAAGACCTCGGTAAATAGCAATCATGATGTATTGAGAAATAATTATTCTTTTCTCATTTTTTTCTCCCCTTTACCATCTCTTTTTCAGGTGACACTTGAGACCAAACTGACTAGACGAACGTCGATCCAGGGGAAGGAATCACTTTTCATGGCCACCATCCTTTTCAGGAAAAACTATTATAGTTGAAGCGGGAACAAATTTGACGGAATCGGCAGACAACATTACCCATCGCAGAGAGACATGGTAACCACACACCACAACAACAACAACCACCGTCTTTATCTATACTCTTGGAATATTTTGACTTTGGACCATTCATTCTTTCCGCTGGAATAATTATGAACTTCGTAAAAACCCTTGGACGTGACAGGTATTATGTTCATCCTTTACTTTTGTTCTAAAAATCACTTCTCAAAAGTCGCTTGCTTTTGTATTTTACCTTTTCAATCGTCGCTTAATTCTCTGTGTGTAATATATACCTACAAACAAAATTAGCAGCATCAGTGACCTGACCTAGATATTATGATTAAAAGTGACAGATAATATCCTTTCAACGCCGTACCGAAATATATAATTATATATAGGTACACTGTTCTATCTTCGTCGTTCTGGATGCACGGAGGATATTAACAGTATAATATACCAACCAATTATAACGCTAAGGCTTTTTAGCGGGTAAACATTGCGCGGGAACGATGGGTTCAAATGTTTGATATTCAACGATCTTTCTACCAAGGGAATCGTGATCAAAAGTGACAAGCAATATTCCTTCTTCGCTGTATGATATACCGAAAAGTGCGGACCACTCTGAATTGATCGTTTAGATGGACTCGACATGATGGATGACATTAATACCGACCCATTAGAACGGGTATGGCTTGTTAGCGAGTAAACACTGCGAGGGAGCGACGATTTCAAATCCAATAAGTGTTTGATGTTCGATTCATCAAATCATCGCCTATATAACTCTTTTCACCCTCCCTATTGATGATATATGTCTGTATTTTATCTGATATTTGTCGATTCACGCGTGATCTGACGGTCAAATGGTGATATTTATATACCCCTTGTCACCTTCTATGCACAATTCGCATACTATTCATGATAATTGTCCGCCTGCATTCAGGATATGAAATATGCGAAGCATCATCCGGCGGTGTACAAGTAGTTTGCATTGAATCGTTTTCAGAATCCAGTTATTTAAACAAGCGCAGCATTTAACTCTGGAGCCTTCAACGTCACCGGTGCATTGTCGCTCCATATACTGTAGTCGTTGTTTGCTTAATAAACTGTAGTGCAAATTCGCATCCCTATAGCACCGAAGGAGTTACCCGCTGTTAAATGCAAGGATATTGTACGAAGACGCCTCCCATTCCACCGCCGCTTCTCGTGTCTCGTATTATCCACAGCGATTCATGCACGCTAGCTGAATTGGTTCGCAATACAATCTTTCACATGAACTACATTCGCAACCTATTTTTCGTATACAGTATACTGTCTCCAGGGGATCTTCCAGTTGTCACTATAGGTGAGGATCCATTCAGATGATTAATGTTAATCCGCAAAAAACCTAGTTCCCCTTCAGTCAGCATGTTCACACACACCAATTTTCATCCCTTAATCATGACTAAAAAATCATAACTAACGAAACGTCGTATAAAGAATCATGATTAACGAAACTAACGAACGTTCACACACACAAAAACAAGATCCCAAAACAGCTGGCATTCACTTGCACGAAACATCGTATAAGTTCGCAGTTTGCTACTGCGCAATGTGCTGTTTTTTTTCTTCTGTCTGCTGTCACGTTAAGCCACGCCCTGTTATACGAGTGTCGTATAGCGAATCATGATTAGCGAATCGACCGGGCGTTCACACACAAAACGAGCGTGATTCTTTAGTCAGCTCTCGTACGAAACGATGCTCAAACCCCCGTTTCGTTAATCATGATTCTTTATATACGACGTTTCGTTAGTGAGCGTTCAGACACACAATTTCCGACAATTTTCGACAATTTTCGTCGTATAGCTAATCAGGAGCTGACTAAAGAATCAGCTCCTGATTAGCTATACGATGAAATTTGTGTGTGTGAACACGGGGATAGTCTCAAGGCACATCTAGAGGAGCAGTTTAATAGTCACTTTAATATCCATTTAATGTTTTGATGTTAATGCGCATCACTCCAAATCAGTGAACGCTGGGAGAAATCCCGATTCGCAACCTAGTTTTACCCACGCGTGTTGTCTCTAAAGACATCGCAAGAAGATATTAAGTTGTCACTTCAGAGGATCTGTCCAACGTGTCTGATGAGGATGATAACCCACGGATATATAATATTTATACTCGTATGTACACACACACCAATAGTTTGAACGCTATATACAGGTCTACAAACCTCAATTCGTAACGTACTTTTACCGACGTCTCCCCATAGCGTCTCCAGAGGATAATTCAGTTGTCACTTCAGGTGATCTCAGTCAATGTTTGATGTAAAATCCATGCATATCGGTTGGGTATACTTTGCGAACCAAGCCCTGTGAACTCTAGATCTACATGCCTACAAAAGCCCCTTTCGCAACCTACTTTTATAACCATCTCGAACACATTACCTCCAGCGTCTTCGTATGAGGATCATTCAGTTGTCAATTTAGAGGATGTATCTCCGTGTTTGATGAGTCTTAATCCGCATCATTCGGGGATTTTCTCATCCGTCTCCAAGCGACCTCCCTTTTCTCTCACACAATATCGTCCCTGTGCATCTTCCGGAGCAGAAATAGGCGAAAGAGAACGCCGAAGCGGAATTTAAACCTTACAAAACGAAAAATAAAAGTACACCTATAGATCAAGTGGAGCCAAGTGTATATAGAATCTTCTTAACCGTTTTCTCGAGAGCCTATGAACCTTCATTTTCTTCTCCTTCTCCTCCTTCCGCTATATACTTTGGGGATCAGCGAACTTGGAGTCGTTGTTAATATACTTAGCAGGGAGAGATCGAACAAAGTTCAAGTTACTTTCGTCGTATTCGGTGTAAGCGTTCGTCAAAAATCGAACGGCTGGAATCGATCGCAAGCGAAGGAGAAACGATAATTACACCAGCGATTCAGCCCTAGAATTCGGAACTCATCTAAACACAATACTTCGTGCCCGGATGGTGTGTGTAATCGTCAACTTTATATCGATCAGCGACAGGGAAATAGATTATTTTATAAGTCCTCTTAGTACCGCGTTGAGACACGTATTTAATGAGACCATGGCATAAGTTGGGTTAAGGAACCCTAAACTAATTTTAATCTGAAGTAATCAGAATGCGATACTCTACCCCAAGGTGTGTGTAGAGAATAATCGAATGCTGAAATCGATCACATCGAGAAAATATATATGAAGGAAGGATTATAATTAATTAATGAACGAAGCTTTCCGATCGCTAATCCGCATTAATCGTTCAACGCGATACTCTGCCCGATGTGTGTGTGTGTGTGTGTGTGTGTGTGTGTAATAGTAACGAAAAAAAAAAGAAGCTGGAATCGATCACTCCAAGGAAAAAGTACAGATTATTGAAGAAAATCTCTCTTTTATAATCCGAATTATAATCGGAACGTGACACTCTGCCCGCGGCTACAAAATTGCGCTTGATATAACACGATGGTTGATCGTAGTGCGAGAAGTTACATATAATACGGCGAGCTTCGAATGATTATGCATTATTACGTCCATCGGCGAAGACAGTGATCCATACTTACTATATTGCTCGCGAGGATCGGACCTATATATCGAATGACCGCGATAAAGTCCGATATAATTATTCATCAAAGTGTAGAGTGAGAGGACTCTGCAGTCGATTTAAGAAAAGTTTCTGATTGAGACTGATGAACGCATCTAGCATTTTCCGAGGAATATTGTGCTTTTCATAATAATTTATGTTATAATTATTGTTTCTTCTCAAACAGATCGTGGAACCATAACGTCCTGTGATGATGCTGATGATTATTAACAAGTGGAAGACAATTTGTGGTGATGTAGTGACAAGATGATGTCATTTCGACGACGAGGATTGGATCTAAATTGTGGATATCATGCAACACATTTATGCTATGCATGGCACATAGGAGCATGACAATTAGCCATGTGGAGAACAGCGGATTTGCAATATGGAAATAGTTTTCGATGATGAATTAAGTTAATAATTTGATTATTTGTGTAACAAAAAAAATCTGAAATAAGATGCGGACGTTGGTGATGTTAATGCGGCCGTTTCGCCGCAGCCTTGGGAGTCGCATCGCGATGCAACTACTCGCGATCGGGTGCCTCTTCCTCCTCATCTGCCTCCACCTCCAGTACGAGTTCGCGAACAACCGAGGTTCGGCGTCGGCGTCGTCGACCAAGCCGTACCGACGTTCGTCGTCGAGGAGTAGGAAGTACGACAAGCGGTTTCCGACGGACGATGACAATACACTGTGGTACGCGGGCATGAAGGAGGCGCAGCTGCTCGCCGTCGGGAGAGCGAAGCGAGACGAGGACGATGTCGACGACGAGACGGAATTCCTGTACATCGACATCAACGACGAGCAAAAGAACAGCGTAAGGACGTTGGACCAGGTTGGAGGAGACCCTGCAGGAATGGGCGTCCTCCCACGTGGGAGGGGTAGCGCCGGGGGCTCAGGTGGCAACTTGGCCGGGGTGATGGGGCAATACCAGGTCGGACGGAAGGCGCTTCTATCAAAGCGGATATCATCGGTAGGGGAGGAGTACCCCGTGGCGCCCGGGGCGGCGGTGGCGGCGACGGAGGTGAGTCATGCACCGTTCGTGTGCTGCTTTTTGTTTTCCTTGCACTTATGATATGTGTACATTATACGACTTTCCCTGTTATCCTTTGATCTATCGTATGGAGTCCATACCCTCTCGAAATGAATCTTACCCTTTTCTTCTACTCATAGTTTCATATTAATGCCTTACTTTTTCCCCCATCTCCTGTCGTGTTTGTATGCACTTGAATTGGTGGGCGAGTTTTAATGAATGCTAAACTAGCCTTGCGTGCGATGTGTTGCTGGTGTTAAGTTTCCCCATCGATTGGGGAAAAAAGAAGAGTGGTTTAGTGTCTCATCCTTGATTAAACGACGTGAGTGATGATATTCAATCCTCGAAGACGCGCGCTCAATGGAAGCTTTAGATAAGGACGCTTTAGGGGTCGAATTAAAGCGATTGTAGGGTACTTGTACCAGTTATTTTCAGGAAAATTGCCTCATAAGCATGCTTATTGGATTCCCATTATAACAATTTCGTTTAAAATAGCAGATCATTCTTTAAAATGATCATAATTCGTTATACTGTAGACCAACAAGTCAACAATGCATTATACAGATATTAGGTAATAATGGGACAGTATAATGATTCGAACAATTTTAGGAAAATAAATGGTTGTCGGAAGTCCGATGACTTTTGAAATTACCTTAATACATTACGGAAGCCAAACATTTCAAAAAAATTTGTCATCAGCTATGAGATTATACACAAATAAAGAAACGAAATAACGAGTAAGGAATGTATAGATAATCAAATGTGTTTGATTCAAATTCAAAAAGCGGATATTGGCTATGTCGTGTTTGTTGTATAGAAAAGAAGAAGATAAATGATCTTTGAATTAAAATAATGAAAACTGCATTCTATGCACGGCTGTAGAGGCAAATGTATGCGTATGAATCGTGTTTTAATGTATGAAAGCCATTGTGGTTTAGCGGTATATAGTTCCATCAGAAATATTTTGGTGACTTTTATTCAACGAAATAATGATATATCTTGGTGACTTGTATATTCAACGAAATAATGATGGATGATCAGCGGATTCTTCATTTGAAAAATGAAACCTTGAACAACAATAGCCACCCCTGGCGAATGATGACATGGTGATCATTTCTTACAAATGGCATGAATAGGGAAAATAATGCTTTAGGAATACCGCGGTTCCTTTTCTTTGTCAGCATGCCTGTAGGAATAGTGTATAACCACAGTAATGCAGAATTATCACAAACTCACGGATATAATGTGCATGTGCACCCTTATTGATGTAAAAGTATCTTTGAAAGCCAGATACAGTATACACAGTAAAAAAAAAAAAAAACAACTTTTTAAACAACCAAAAACGCTGTTTAAGCCGGTCCCTCTAACAACGTTGTTTAAAATTTTGAACAACCAAGATGTTGGTTGTTCAAAATTCTAAACAATGTTGTTAGAGGGACCGGCTTAAACAGCATTTTTGGCTTTTTAAGCCGGTCCCTCTAACAACATTGTTTAAAATTTTGAACAACCAGATCTTGGTTGTTCAAAATTTTAAACAACGTTGTTAGAGGGAGCGGTTTAAACAGCGTTTTTGGTTGTTTAAAAAGTTGTTTAATTTTTTGTATATATTCCAATTCGGGACCCCATGTAGAAATGCCACTTTATGAACTTTATGCTGTTTTTAAATTTTTGATTTAAGGAATCTACGATAATTCGTTCACACTATAGCATTTAAATATGATGGTTACGGCCCATATCCCGGCGGGTGCATTCTTTTAACTCTTTGGGGAGCATTACGAACGGATTAGCAATGCGTAGTTTATGCAACATTTAACCTTTCACGTACACCCTTACTCTTCAAAAGGTTAGAGGTTGTAACTTCAGAGTGCGAAATTCTAGGTTTGAACCTCTCCCAGGTTGCATTTTTAATGTTCCAATCATCATAATAAAGCGAATTATAAACGTTCATCAGGGATTTTTCTTGCCATGGTGTTTAGTCGTAAATATTGCAATTTGTAACAGTGTTTATTCAAAGCCCAAATCATTATAATTCGGTTACGTAATATGATTCGTTTATCCCAGATGTTTGATACCTCCATGGTTTATCACATTTTACCATCAATGAAAGGACATGCATGATTTTCAGTGTTATCAAGATTAGTGCGCCTTATTCATCATTATATCCCTCATAAGATCGTTTTACCATTGTATTTGACAAATTATAGTTTTGGACAACATGCGCAATCCCCGCGCAATCACGTGACCGGGCTTGTTAGTATACAACTAACGAATGGGCTTCTTGTGATAGTCAAATCTATTACCGAGGTGGGCTCAAAATGATTATTACCCGAAGCGTAGCTGAGGGT
Source organism: Echinarachnius parma (assembly GCA_037951105.1). NCBI lineage: Eukaryota > Metazoa > Echinodermata > Echinoidea > Clypeasteroida > Echinarachniidae > Echinarachnius > Echinarachnius parma. The sequence continues at coordinate 23,615 of JBAMJV010010960.1, read as the reverse complement.
AATAGTCATTTTGAGCCCACCGAGGTAATAGATTGCCTATCACAATCAAGCACATTCGTTAGTTGTTTTATATCACTCATCAATATCAGTGATTGTGTTCAGCTTATAGCAAAATAAGTGATAATCTCTGAATATTTCATAAAATCGCTTGTAAATTTTGATATAAAAATCAATCGACATTAATGAAGCCAGTATGAGCCTCCAGAACCACGGCGCATCTAATACGCTTAAAGTCATTGTTATTTTGCGCACACAATCACAAAGACGCAAAACTGAGTGCGCACCAACGCGCTGGCAGTTGCGCACATACGCGATGAATGCGTGCTAGCGCTCCCACGGATGTGCTTATTGGCTGTCTTGGCGTTCTTCTTCCCAGGGTGTTAGTTTTTACCAGTAATGTCAATCACGTGACTAGAACGTGTGCGCCATAGAGTACTGCACAAATTTGATCGCGTGTGCATTTTGCTTAAACACATGATCTATGGGACGAACGCGTAACGAACTTTTAGTGTTAATTTTTTGCTAACAGCCCGGTCACATGATTGCGCGGGGATTGCGCGTGTTGTCCAAAACTATCATTTGTCAAATACAATGGTAAAACGATCTTATGAGGGATATAACAAAAACTAACACTAAACGTTCGTTACGCGTTCGTCCCATAGATCATGTGTTTTAGCAAAATGCACACGCGATCAAATTTGTGCAGTACTCTATGGCGCACACGTTCTAGTCACGTGATTGACATTGCTGGTAAAAACTAACACCCTGGAAGAAGAACTTCAAGACAGCCAATAAGCACATCCGTGGGAGCGCTAGCACGCACGCATTCATCGCGTATGTGCGCAACTGCCAGCGCGTTGGTGCGCACTCAGTTTTGCGTCTTTGTGATTGTATGCGCAAAATAACAATGACTTTAAGCGTATTAGATGCGCCGTGGTTCTGGAGGCTCATACTGGCTTCATTAATGTCGATTGATTTTTATATCAAAATTTACAAGCGATTTTATTAAATATTCCAGAGATTTTCACTTATTTTGCTATAAGCTGAACACAATCCGTGATATTGATGAGTGATATAAAACAACTAACGAATGTGCTTGATTGTGATAGGCAATCTATTACCTCGGTGGGCTCAAAATGACTATTACCCTCAGCTACGCTTCGGGTAATAATCATTTTGAGCCCACCTCGGTAATAGATTTGACTATCACAAGAAGCCCATTTGTTAGTTGTATAATAACACTTGTGAAATAAGGCGTCAACTCCAGTGGCCAACGAAGAGCGTTCCCTTTCCCCTTTTTGTTGAAAGTAATACATAATTGTTATAAATTCAAAACTAGAGGGATATTCATATTCCGTCGGTCTATCCACGATTAGTATTCAAAGGAATGGCAATTTTAAAGGGATAGTTGAGTTTTGGTAGAGAAGGCGCTAGACTACTTTTTTGTTTTTGTGAGGTAATGAAAAACTGAGTGTAAAATTTGAAAGAGCATAATATTTAAATAATAAAATCATCTTTGTTTGATCAAAATCGGTTCAGAGACGGCTGAAATATCCATAAGTATAACAATTTGTAATAAAACTGGGGCCCCAGGTTTATTAGAGAATTTTGAACCAGCCGTTGAAATTCGTTTTAAAATGCTTCCTCTTTTCAAAAATTGCCAAAAGAGGTTTTTAGATAGTTGTTGATTATCTCTCTATCTAATCACTATTTAAACAAAACATCACATGCACAATATGTTATTTAAAATGGTTTAAACAAATGCATCTTTTGAAAGCGCCCTCTTTAGTTGAAACAGCTCTTTTTGAATGATAACAGGCTTTTTACTTAGTCGTTTGTAATTGTTGTATTCCTTTTGCGCATGATGGAGTTATAATTATTAGTTTGTTATGTAATGGTGCATGTTTTGGTTACTAAAATTCAGTTTGACTAAAACTGTACTCTCTCTACCAAAACTCAACTATCCCTTTAAGATAAACTATATATATGTATACCATGTATTTCCATCAACTTTGTAAATTCAATCGCGAGTTCGCAACGAAGCTTGATGAAATTCGTGTGGCTAATTTTCCACGTGTTGCTTTTACTTAGTCATTTCATGAATACCTTACTTAATGTATATACTTGATGTGCTGAGATATCCACGATCGTGTTCTCATTCCATAATAATTATGCACTATGTAGTCCCTCGTACCGCCTTCTGTGTCGGTGACCCGATCTAGCAAATTACCTGCTTGCCCCAGTTTTCACGGCCGATTACGTCTAACAGGTTCTGATCTAGGACAAGCTACTCTTGCTTGTTAACGTCCTTGTATATTGGTGCAAAACGAATTTGATTTGAAGGAGTAAGTCGCCTGGCGGGGGAATCATCGTTAGATCTAATTCGACCACTGCCTGTTATAATATCTCGATTAAAGGGATCTGTAGTATAGTAACTTTGTTCGCAGGTGCAGAAAGTGATGAATGATTGGTATAATGTGTAGTTTTGTGATATGTTATGATAAAAATACAAAATTCATAGATAAACATTCTTTGTTTCCCTAACAGAATGTCTAACATGTATCTATACATACATCATTATTTGCTTCCCTAACAGAATGTCTAACATGTATTTATACCGACGATACCAATGTCATAGATGTTGCGGGACAGTATCTGCTTATGATGTAAATACACTCATGAACGGACACATGTTAGAACCCACAGACACATGTTTGTACGGACAGGCACATGTTCGAACGCACAATCAAATGCGCGCTCTAACACACACGCTTAAACTAACAAAAATACACACACACACACACCCACACACGCACACACACACACACACACACACATACACACACACACACACACACACACACACACACACACACACACACACACACACACACACACACACACACACACACACACACACACACACACACACACACACACACACACACACGCACGCGCACGCACGCACGCGCACACACACGCACGCGCACACGCACGCACACACTCACACTCACACACACACACACACACACACACACACACACACACACACAGTCACTCACACAACACACATACGTACGCACGCACGCACACAAACACGCACGCGTACAAACGCACACACACAAACGCATATAAAGTCTTACAAAGTTTGTTTTCTTTACTCCAAAGGATAACCATCGTGCCTCTTGATCGTTCCTCGGCCTAAAACGCCTGACAAATAAATGTACCCATTCGTTGTTTGACCACCAAATTAATGACTATTATACTATCTTCCGAAGACAGTTTCTCTGTGCTCTGTGATTTGTCCTCGGTCGTTTAGCTATGCAAATCTATGTTTAAACACACAGCGAATGGTAGATAAATATAACAATGTGTCATTAATGTATTTTCTTTCCTCTCTTATCTCATAAAAAGTGACAGTGACAGTAGCGACAAATGTTCTGATTTATGACTCTAAAGAAAACACTGGTCGCGTGCAAATTTTAACTATTGTATCGTATTTCATAAAGCTCGTAATACATCCATCTTACTTCCTCCAGACTAAACACAAACATTGTTGGAACTAATACATGTCACGGATGCAGTTATGTAAAGCCAGGGGGGTAACTCACGTGAGTGATTGGATGAGAGTTACACGGGCATAGGGGAACATTTTTATCAGTGGGCTGGGGGTGTTTCACAAAGATCCTAAGTTGAACTTATCTTCAAGTTGGACTTAAACGTATGGAAAGCCATTAGTTTCTTTGAAAAGTTGTTTTAAAAGGAATTTTTTCACAGGCATAACATTTTGATTTAAATCATTAATATTTTCTATTATCAAGGAGATTCCATGCTTTTTATGTGAAATTTATGACAGTCTAAAATACTTGCATTCTTGGTTTTGAATATATTTTATTCTAAGGCTACACATGGCTTTCCATAATAGATAAGTCCAACTTAGAGTTAAGTTCAACTTAGGATCTTTGTGAAACACCCCCCTGATGTCTTTTGCCCGAATAATTATCCTTCCCGCATTTTCACCTGACAATCCACACACACACACACCGTCTCACACACAAAAACAGATCCTCGCCACTGTGATGCCCGCAATGATATGTTTTGATGGTTTAGTCCAAAAAATGCCCGAATATGTGACGTTTATGCCCGAAAATTACGTTATATTGCCCTAAAATGACATGAGTTTCAACCCGAATATCATAATTATAAGTTTACCTGAATATGACATTATTTTGCCCTAATATGACCATGATGTCATGGATTTGCCCGAATATGACATGGGTTTGCCCGAATGTAACATGATTTTGCCCAAATATGACATGCATGGTTTGCCCGATTTTTAGGTGCTTTTTGCCCGTATATGGCTGTTTTCAAAATTCCAGGGGGGCTGCAGCCCACTCAGCTCCCCCGCCTCCTACCGCCTATGTTGAGTTAGGATGCAAACAGACATGCTTGGGCTAGACAAATACAAGAGGTGACTGAATTCAAGCTTTAAATCCAACCGAAGGAGTTATCTCCTGATCCAACTATGGGGTAAGATGTAGGGCAAGGCCAAGATGACATTGAAAAATGCTTAACCCCCTTAAACTTGGGCCTCCCTCGTGATCTAGAACCTTGGAGAATATGACATATTGGGTCATCAGAACTTTATCTTTGGATTTTTTTAAAATGTGCATAATATGGGCATGTACCTATTACCTAACAAGCGTGAGTCTGTTAAATGTAAAATTTATGATAAAATGTGTAACGTTACCATCATTGGCTCATTTGTATATATTTGTGTGTATTTTTACCCCTTATTCTCCCCGTGGTGAAACCAACTTCCATTCTGAAACATGTAAAATGAGCGATGTGGGTCGAGTTTTTGGCCTGGGATTCGTGTGATAGTCGCGTTCGCAGGTTGTTCCTGCCATGTATTCACCTCAGACACGATGCCTTTACTGGCGTTGCTCGTGTGATAGTCGCGTTCGCCAGTTGTTCCTGCTTGGCATTCACCTCAGGCGCTCTGCCTTGCCTGTCGCCATGGTCGCAGCTCGTGTGATAGTCGCGTTCGTCAGTTGTTCCTCCTACGCATTCAGCTCAGACCTGATCCCTTGACTGCTGCTGCTCGTGTGATAGTTACGTTCGCCAGTTGTTCATGCTTATGCATTCACCCCAGACGCGAAGCCGTGTCAAAAAGCTATCTTGATTCTTGACCTTGAAAACAAGCACTTTTTGAGCCAACATCTACAGGTACTTTTAGGTCCTATAGACGAACATTATCATAAGGCATGACAACGAATGAAATGAACTTGATGAATTGGGCTAGAGTGACGTCGAGTCGCCTTGACCTTGACAACAAGTACTATTTAAAGACAATATCTACAGGTGCCAGTGCCATTTGGCCAGGCCCCATATATATAGACGCAACGATGCACAACTACAAAATTGAATCGATTATCATATATTTCGACCGTGACTCAACGCGCTCTTGAAGGGCAGTCACGCTTCTCATCCAAACCACCGTTTCAAATCGATTTCTCAATCAGAATGAACAATTTTGTCCGATCAGAGAAGCGTATGATTTGTTTGTTCGGTTCACAAATCATTCAAGAAAAACGAGGAATACGCATGCAGCACACATATATTCAATGAACGCATTTCCGTCGGTCTTGTATAATTATATACCTAGTATAGTAATGCATTGCAGGACTCTCTTTTCACCATTCACGATTGCTTCTTATGGACTGAGGACATTTTGGCCCCAAAAAGGGATCAGCTCTTATTTCTTAATATCTAGGCAGACCTCTTTTTATACATGAATATGTAATTTAAAATTTTGGATACCAAGTTTTTACTGTTCGTTTTGGGGTTGTTTTTGTATAAAAAAAAATGTAAATTGCCATGCAAGCTGTTCAACAGGTCTGGAGTCCTTGTGACTCACTTATTTTTTCTTTCTTCCAATGCCACTTCATCATACTGTCTGAAAATGTAATGTCGCGTACGTACTTGATCGTCGATCACAGTCGATGCAGATGATGGTAAAAACAAATTATTTTGGACGGACATTATACACCGCTATTGCAACCATCTTAATTTGATGCATTTCCTAAAATGTCATAATACTCGATCACTGTCGGTGTACAGCTAAATGACAGAAAAGCGCGGCAATGGTGTATGGCATTCGACGAAATGTCACGTCGCGGTCTAGAATGTCGCCAATTCTTTAAACATCGACGTTTTGGAAGCATCTTATCCATTATTGTCTAATTTGCCTGCATGGAAGACGGATCGACATTGTGTGAACCTTTTACAAGTTGACGAATGTGCATCTAAACCCGAAGGATAGGTCGTGTTTATACACCAAGCGGCGAGATAGAGTTTTGGGCGGGGCGGGGCGGGGGGGGGGGGGGGGGGGGGGTAAGTGGGGAGCAGGGCAATGGGCCATTATAACCCCTCACCTGTACACCTGTGGTTAACGTCTTGTGTCCTTTATTCTACTGTTTAGGGAGAAAAAAACGAAAACAATAACATGAAACTGTCACGTTGACAATGTCTGCTTACATTATTGTATAACATCCCCGGTATATGCGTTGATCAATTATTTCTGTCATTATATCATCATACCCCTCCATTTTCTTGTACATAACGTTTGCTTGTGATAATGAAATATTGTACAATAATCAAATTTCACTTCTACTACTTGAAATATTTGAGTAAAACAAACACATACATTATTAGAAGGACGTGCATTTAAAAAAATTGTATTCCAATTTTCACTTAATAATCTAATTTGAGTCCAATGTAAACTATAGGGATTGGTCATTTTAATATGCTAGAATCTAGTTGATATGTATACAGTGTACCAACGATTACAAGTGGGTCAGTCGATGAAAAGGACATTACAAATTAGGTGTGACGAACTTCATGCATGGGGTTCAAACCGAATTATAAGGTAAGGGGATACCGCACCTAATTTATACTACTGACCACAATATTGTTCGTAACCAATACCTGCCCCGGGGTCCAATTTCGGCCACCATGGACCCCAAAAGAAATCAACGAGAGTTTGATGTTTATCTTTAACATGTTTAACACGATTCGAATAATTTCGAGGAAAGGCAGAGCTTTTTGAACTGCTTTTAAATAACTATTTGAATAAATCTCGGTATTAGCATTATTGTGGTTCTATACAATAAAATGGGAAATCAATGCCTTGAACATTGTTATAACGAAAGGTTATTTGAGTTGGTGAAAGGTCAGAACTATAGTGAAAACGTATAGCTAAAGCAGAACTACAAAGATACATTGAAAAGAGTTAGAGATTTGTATGTAAATCTGCTCGAATCGTTCTGAGGTAAAACGTTATTATATTAAAAAGTGTATAGGTATAGCATGAAATGGTTATAGAAAGTGACGTGAATTGGTGACGTCAATTATGACGTGAATAAATCTAAACATTTTCAAAGAAGTACACAATATTGTAAAAGAGCCGTTACTAACCAATTTTAGAGATTTATATTTAAGGTACTCTATAATGAGGAATTTTTAAAAATAATATTTTTCGTTTTCCTACACGTATGGCTTGCTATACATGGCGACAAGAACTAGTTCGAATCAACCGTTCTTTATTCATTAAAATGACAACCGCTTTAATATGAATGATCAATTATAATATAAAAACACAAACACTGTGGAATAATTAGCGGGAACCTTCACACACATCAAAACACATTTAAAGGGATCTAGTAACTTTGTTGAAATGTGCAAAAAGTGATGAATGGTTGATAAAATGTGTATTGTTGTGATCTGAAAATATGTCCACTGAGTAATGTGTGACAATTTCACGCTAAATGGATATTATATAGCCAAGTAATGAGAAAAAAGACCAAATTAAATTCGCTAACTCATTGCATTGACTTTGTACACAGTTACAACTTTCCAGTGGATAATTAACAATCGTAAATCGTAAATATCTGTTTAACGGAAGGGAAATTTGAAAAACCCGAAACCGGTTCCATGCTTCTACTGGTAATACGAACACAACAAGATATGACTGAACCACTAGAGTTCCACGTAAGTTTTGTGAATTTAGAAAATTGTACTTGATCCCTTTAATATTTCGAGAGCTGTACTACCCGTCAGCCCATGTGAAACACTGTTGCATAAAGGAAGCTCACCAAAGCGGAATATTATGCATTTTAAATTCAATTAACATTTCAAACGAAGTCAGGGGGAAAATCTACATGAACTGATTACCACTCTCGTACATAATAAACTCGACTTTTCTCAAGTAGAAATTCTTTCCTCCGCAGTAAGAAAGTGAAGAAAGGGACACACTTCCTAAAATAGGGCGAATTTAATAACAACAAAAAAGGCGAAGGAAAGACGTTTGTTGTTGTTGTCCTCACCGTTTTCGTTCACTATCTTCACGACTGTGTGCGCCATCGCCGAGATCTTGAAATAAATCGGCAGCCAAGTTCCGCTTTCTTTCTCGATATTGTTTTACACTTGATTAACCTATTCATAACCGCGTCTATACATGACATGGGGGTGTGTCATAAAGAGTTGGGACCAATCACAAAGTTGCGGTTAATCGCAAGTAAGAAAATACGCGCATCTCCGCCAATCAGATTCGCGTATTTATATAGGCGCGTTTTCAGATTTGCGATTATAAATCGCAACTTTACGAGTGATCGCAACTCCTTATATGCAACACCCCCCAGTACTGTAATATAATATGAAAATCAAACGGAACACGTGATTTGGTATACTGAGCGGGTTAAAATGCAGATTTTCCACCCTTTCTTGCGAAAAATAAGGGGAGGACGGACGGGTCTTTTGGGGGAGTATTCTGATCTCTTCTCGCTCACGCTACTCATCATCTCTTGTCCCACTCTCGGAGGAAAATGAACACCGGCAAGAAATCCAATTTAATCTTCCCGACTGGTGGAGAAAACGCATTTGACATGCACTAAAAGCGTCTGTATATAAGACTTCATACATCTCAGATGAATGAAGGCACGAGGGGGAAAACAAACCTACAATAAGTAGAAAATAATTTAGTTTATGCAAAGAAATAAGCTCACTTGAAATGAAATCGGCTATATGGAACTCGCACAGATTGGTATAAGATTGGTTCGCAGATCGAAGCATGCAGAAACAAGCTCGCTTGGAATGAAATGGAGAAGGAAACCCACACAAATCTGTATAAGATTGTTTGTTTGTGTGTGTAGCTGTATGATAACGCTGTAATTTGATTCACAACCGGTCCTATACAAAATCAGGTGTGCTCACTGTACAATATAGCCTATACAGGGTGGCCCAAACAAAAACGGAACGGGGCACTTCCCAAAATAAAGTAACAAAATGAACATGTCCATCGGATAGGGTGTCCTTTCCAATGAACAACGATAACATGAAAAGTAATTTTGGACGTGTAATTTTTGTTTTAGGGCGCTTTGAGTGAGATCATGTCAGGTTCCTATTTTTGTCAATTTTTACCAAGTCAGTGTCTGATAAATGAGACTTACTGCCCGTCATACTATTGACCAATTATGCCCATTCTCTCGGCACCACTCGGCACACAGCTGAATGCACACTAACAATGGCGCGCGGCAAACTCGCGTGTTCAATGGTATGTCGGGCAGTAAGTCTCATTTATCTACTGACTTGGTAAAAATTGACAAAAATAGGGACCTGACATGGTCTCACTCAAAGCGCCCTAAAACAAAAACTACACGTCCAAAATTAATTTTCTTGGTATCGTTGTTCATTGGAAATGACACTCTATTCGATGGACATGTTCATTTTGTTACTTTATTTTGGGAAGTGCCCCGTTCCGTTTTTTTGGGCCACCCTGTATAGTGACGAGGCTGTCATCAAAATGCATTACCTCATTATCACTCTGTCGGTTATAATCTTTACTAATGGTGTGGGATTGTTCTGCACAACATTTTATACACAGGGCTGTTAAAAAAAAAATAGATTTTTAGACTTTAGCCAGTTCTTTTCTTTCTGCATTTATATTTTAGACCGTATAGAAAATGGTTATCAGTTTCTCCCTTCGGAAAGGGTCATACTGTGTGTAGGAATATACTTCATCATTGTATATTACATTAAGAGATATCAATCTTTATCGGTTGTATGGTGTTGGATTGTCTTGTACACTATTATTGTAAACGTAGCGCGAATTTCATTTTTACGTTTTCAGCGAGTCCTTTTTTTTCCTCTTCGTTTAGATTTTGACCGGATGTAGATAATAGTTATCAGTTCATCCCTCTGGAGAATGTCATCCCGTGTATGAATATATACTTTGTCGTTATATTGCTAACTTGTCATAAAGGTCAGAAGCGGTTGTTGAAGATGGGTCATCATGTTGGGGGCTCTCAACCACACAGTGGCGTAGCGGCCGGGGGGGGGGGGGGGCAAGGGGGCATCGCCCCGCATGTTGGAAATACTGACCCCACCCCCCCCCCCTAAAAAAAATGGTCCCTCGTGAGCCTCCCACATTTTACGTGAACATATTAGACTCGATGGCAAGATTCTGATAAGAGGAGAAACATTGGGAAATAGAAACGTAGGTAGAATGATCAATTAAAGGTAGTTCAGATTCGTCAAATCAGATGCGCGGCGCCATCTTGCGTACGCGTTGTGCACGGTGCGTAATGCACGTTAGCTCAGTGTCATGCGGTGCGCGCAAACTAGCCTAGTTCAAAATGGCGACCCGCTGTGTAACATCCCCACGCTTGATGCCCTTTAACATGACATTATGTCAAGTGAGTGACATACACACGAATTTAAAAGGGATGGCGATGATTATCATTATGACGTAAATAGGCGGAGATGAAGAAATATGAAGGGGGAAAACAGAGGCAAATAAGGCTCATATTCTACAAATTAAAATAAGAAGTGCAGAGTGTCATTCATTATAAGGCACGATTACGAAATGTACAACATCCTTGGAAAAAAACACATACATATCAGCATCACGAACAAAAAGGTAGAAAATACTGTATGATGACATATATCCATCTACTATAAGCCTATTAATAGTTTTTAATAATTCTTACGTGAATCCCAGAGGATTACATCATTCCCAGGCCACCGTATCAGCCAAATATGAATGATAGATAGAGAGTTGTGATTAATAAGATGAGATTTCCTGAAGCTTCGGAAAGGGGTTGTTAATGGGGCGGTAATACCGCGCGACCAATTTTCGGCACGAATCAAAGAGGACGCCGAATTCACTGCACTGTCTTGCGCCATGGAAATTGTGCGAAAGCCCATGAAAAGTGCACGCCAGCGATCGGGTATAGGCATAAAGGTACTGTGCTATTCGCAATTATATAATGTGTAATGAACCGCAATCGACCAATATTTTTAATGTATAGGTGTATTCCTCAAATTAATGTGCTGAATTGTACAATTTAACTACTAGTTATTACTCGAGATATCACTAGGATCATGTCAACTTGTTGTTATTGCGTAATTGTTGCTGTTTCGTTTTAATTAGTGACAAAATTAACAACATACGCAGCCACTTCAAGTAAATAAAAGTTGGCTTAATTCAAAATCTTAACGGGAACCAACACCCAACACTATGTTCTTATAAATTAAAGCTTATAGTTTCAGTGTCCATACCACGTATAAGTTCAGAAAAAAATATAGATAAAAAAACAACAACTATACTTTGAAAACTCATCATCATATCGAAATATGTTTTCATGGGTCTGCAGAAGAAGACACAACCCTTTGCAAAGTGTTCGACATCTATTGGATATCAAACAACGGTATACCAAAACATATAATATAAGCCTGTGTTGTGCTATGCGTGGTGGTCCCATATAAACTATTTGCCAACACCAAAGCTACATTACATGGTGAAACGATGATTTCCAAGTACCTCTAGATATATTAGCTCCTTCTTCATTATAAAACTTGTATTCTGAACAAATTAATCGCTGCATTAACGGCCAAAATAATGATATGCATAGGCTAACATTATGAACGCTGAACGATCTAGAAAATTGACCAAACGTATAAGTAGGCATAATTATAATCATATTGTACAGACAGTGATTAATGGTAAACCCCATTGGAGCCATCATAATAATGATTAAATCAATAGTATTGATCGGTATAATAGACACATAAACGCGTATTAAAATCGCAATACGAACGAACCCACTCTATGGTCGATAATATTATATAGAAAGCAAACAATAATATTAACTCCCATAAGCCAGTATGCGTACAAGCCGGGGTCTGTGAAGCGGCAGCCCCAGAAAGTTTGACAAACATTGCAATATTTGAGGAACAATATGCATCTATATTCGGCCCAAATCATCTAATTTCGGAGCTGAATAATTTAAACATGAAATGTAATTATTATCATGATTATTTTGTAACATAAACGATCGCTACTCGCTTGATCATATTTAGGATGTCGGAATTTTCTCAGCATAATTATGCACCTGTTACATAAGGTCATATTTCGTTCAAACACTAAATTTGGCCCATTTCTCTAGAACCTTACATTAATTATTTTTATCAACCTCTTCGCACCTACAGCCACGAAATGACAAATGTTTTTTTTTTTTAACACTGTCTCATGTGATTATAACAGGGTTTATTTTCAACATCTGTAAGTGATAATGTCCTCATTACTCCCCACGGAGCAGAATGGTGTGTTATTTATTGTGGTCGGTGTTTCAGACTGAATGTCTGATAATAATTCCGACCGACAAATTATTTAAACCAACATTATTAGGAACCGGTGGAATTTTAATTAGGCGGATTGAACGCCGCCTTGTTGGCAGGAATAAACTACATGTATACTGTATTATGTAGCCATGACAGTGGTAGGTTTTGACTGTTGACGAGTTCGGTTGGGGCTGCACATTATTTTTAAGAACTAATGCGAAATCGATTACGATTAAAAAGTACAGTTTTCGATTTTGGAAATGAAATAAAAACCAATTATTATCAATTCCCCTTCAGTGTCATATTCGTAACAATGCCTTGGTATTTTAAGTTTGCCATCTCTTATGTGTGTTTTGCTTTATAGTGAACGAGATCATCGGCAGGAGACCATTTCAATTCCAAGTTTAATCGTTCAGTTTCCAACCAAAGAAAAATTTGATTTTATGGAATCCACCATTTTTAAAAGGCCGAATCCGCTATACAAATATGACCGGCATAAAACATGCATGGACGATGTCCACATCTACCTTAGCAAGCTAAAAAAACATCCTCAATCTACGGTGAAACTGAATTTAAAAAAAATGCTACATAGGTTAGCATAATTGGTGTAGTACACAAATTAATGAATAATACATTTATTTTAGTAATCTCTAAAAACCAAACACAACCACCATGTACACCATAATTATACACAGAAATGTTATCACACCAATACTACACTCTTAAAAATGTTGGGTAAACTCCACTGGGTAAATGGAAATTGGGCAAAGGTTGGGTAAATCTTTCCCAACCTTTTTACTACATGCATTTACCCTACATAGGGCAAAAGAGAAATGCCTACATACTGGGCAATCAGCACTGGGGAAATACAAATTGGGCATAAATATACCTACAACTGGGTAAAACTTCCCCAACTATTTACTATATGCATTTACTCATCATGAAAACAAAACATAATGCCTATATACTGGGTAAAGACCAACGGGTAAATACAAATTGGGCATATTTAAACCTACAACTGGGTAAACTTTACCAACTTTGTAATCCAACTTTTTTCATTATAATTACCCAACGTAACACCAAAGTGCCCGAATTGGGCGTATTTTATCCAACACTATTGGATAAAACGCCCAACTTTTGCATGCTTGGCTGAAGAAACGAGCGAACCAAATTGAGCGACTTTCGCTTCTCAAAATGGGAGGATTTCGACCTAGTTCTTGATGATTTACAACCCTCGAGTGGATCATCATTCTCAACAACAACAAGAGACCAGACACACCAAGCAAATCACAGGGTAAGCATCAAAATAAACTCTCAAACCGTTCGTAATTCTGACAGTTATGATGATGCGATATGATATGGAGGCGCACGAGAGAGCCCAGACGGGCAGTGCTAGCTGCAAGCTACGCCGACTGCTGTCGGGCAGTCGAGGGAGTCCAAGAGTCACGAGTCCGGGTCAGTAACCTGAACCTCATTAATGATTAAGTATTGGAACCTTGCCCCATTAAGAAGACATACTTTATTGTTGGAATCACTGATTTCCAATCAGATTTTTTTCGGATGATTAAATGAATTCACAATAACAAAATAAATCATGATTAAAGGGACTTAGACAGTAACATAGTCCAAATCCTTAAAATCCAATTGAAATTCTTCCTGTTCCCTAATACCTTATTGTATTGTTATAAAAAAAAAGCATGGGGTAGGTTTCGTTTTTTCAAATTTCCCTTTCGTTAAAAAGATATATATTTACGATTGAATTGTTCAGATGTCAAATTATCCAACGGATCGTCAGAACCGTGTACAAAGTGAGTGCAATGAGTTGGTGAATGTCACTTTGCATGTTTGCTTATTACTCGGCCATACAGAGTCCATTTAATTATGCTTTAACTTGAAATGTTCACACAACACCCAGTGGACAGGGTAATGGTCATAATTTATAATTTAACATTAATACATAGTATCAACCACTCATCACTTTTTGCAAATTTACTAGATCCCTGTAACACTTTCACAATTATAACATCGAACGGTTACCAATGTTGGTTAATTACTGAAAGTGCTTAGGCAAGGTGGTTTTTATGACAGATTGTGTAATATCAATATTTGATGAACTATTTAAAATATTTGTATATTTCAGCCATTACCGATGACCCTATGGCAGAGGATTCACGACGCATTCCACCTGTGAAGCGGTCTCACCATCCCAGTTTCAGTAGCATGGATCTTCTTTCCATGGACGGTCTTACCAGGTGGGGGACTTCTATATGATTGCTTCCTGACTTGACCATCGACTGCCTACCACGCTGTGAGATATTTACAGTGATACTACTATGAGCTGCCAGAATTGCAAGGCTGTCACAATCAATGCTGCTGAATAACCGTCCCCACGCTCTGGACTCAACCTGCTGAAGCCAGACCAGTGCGAGAGGGTCAACAACAAGCAGACAACAATGGCAGCAATACGCACAAACACGAAGGTGCGCCAGTTCGACGTGGGTGACACAGTCTGGGTACACGACTTCGCCGAGGCAGCAACAAAAGAGGGTCGGGAACTATCACTTTGAGATATGGGCCCAATCTTGAATGGAGACGTCATCTTGATCACATGACATCGGGAACATCACATCACCCGAGACGATCAGACACCACCGCCAGATGATACAGTTTAGGGGTCTGATGCACCAGTCATGCCAATGGAAACAACTGTCACAACCCTCCAACATCAACTACAGAGTCAGGGGAAACCACTCAAACGGTGATTCGCAGATCGGAAAGACACCAAGAACTCCAGATAGATTAAACTTGCAGATAAAAAGGAAGACATCTTTCAACAAAAGTATCAGTCGAGCAGAATAACCTCCTATGAAGACTAATGACCATGGTAGTCCACCCCTATGGCAGCATCAGTATAGTATCAATGATTGTAGTGAATAATTTGTAGAATATAGCAAGTCATCATGCAAAAAGGGGCAGAATAATCCCCTGTGATGACTACGGACAAGGGTAGTCCACCCCTGTGTCCTTACGATTAGGGAAGGGTAAAGTAAGTACGTAAATGTAAATAAATGATAAAGAAATACAATGGTAAATGATAATCAATCCATTATACATTAACAGTAGGACTTATCCAATTGTAATCATGTTTTGAAACTGGAAAGACAGTTTTAATAGTGGACTCAGGACTGTAGGGATTTCTTTTTAATGATTGTATTAAATATAATGAAAAATAATTATACAATATTATACATGTTTGATGATTAATTTGCACCCGCCACATCGTGTGACGTATAACTATGGAGAAGCTACATAACAGGGGGGGGGGGGGGGGGGGGGGTCGTCACCTGCCTCCTTCCCCAATAGTTCGACAAAAAATAATAACAAATACATGGTGACAATAGGGTAATTCAAATAAACCGAGCTTTGTATTCTCAACTAGTTAATTAATTGTGTGATGTCATATTTCACTTATATTATGTTTGTTATATGCATTTGATTATTTTACTGGAAACCACTAGATTTTACATCACATTATTATGCCCGTTAAAAAAAAAAATGTATATTACAGTAGCATACTGGAGTAGGCTACACCCCTACAGTTGTTTTGATATATGTTTTACAATATTATAAAAGAAAAGATGTGCCTAATGGAAAATGTGTTTTGACCCCATGTATATATTGGTACATTTACATGCTGAGGCCTATATTATTTTATTGGACTCATGATAATGATAAATATATGTGTTCATTGTTTTTCTAACTGCATTAATGAAAACAACAAGACAAAATCAGTATACAAATTATTTGTAAAGGTATGATGCCATTATCCATCAAACTTTACTTGTTATATTTAGGCTATTTTGTTGTTTATTGTATTTTTGTTTTATTGAAGAATATATATATACACTATTCACAACATGCAATCGTTCTCCTCTGTTATATTTTTAGTTATATTGTCCGTATATAAAATGCTGTACTTTGCCCTTGCAGTTTACCCTTCTTGGATCCCCATATTGCCCATTTACTGCCAGTTACAAACTGTACATTGGATTTAATGCTGAGTAAAATGTACATCAAGCTGAGTAAAAAAAAAGAGGAAAGATTGCCCAATAGTTTCTTTTGATATTTTTACCCATTTTGTTTTTGCCCAACGTGGCCTTGGACTCATAGCGACCCTCATGCTGGGTAAGAGTTGGGTAAAGGTTGGTAAAACAGGAGGTTGGGTAAATATATGGGCAATGTCTAACTGGGCAATGGAATTGGGTAATGAATAATGACCAACAGTTTTGCCCAATTATTGCTTTTCTAGGTTCTAGGTGGGTAATAATTGGGCAATATTCCTGGGCATTTCGTTGGGTAAATGATTTACCCAACTCAATTACCCAGTCTCAATTACCCAGTGGGTAATAATTGGGCAATATTCCTGGGCAATTCGTTGGGTAAATGATTTACCCAACTCAATTACCCAGTCTCAATTACCCAGTGGGTAATAATTGGGCAATATTCCTGGGCAATTCGTTGGGTAAATGATTTGCCCAACTCAATTACCCAGTCTTTATATTTATACCCAATTGTATGGTAATAGTTGGGTAATATGCGGGTTGGGTAATCTTAAGATGGGTAATTAGATGGGCATTTAAGTTTGCCCTAAAATGGGTAAATTACGAAAGGGGCAAAGTTTACCCAAAAGTTGGTCGGACTCATAACGACCCTCATGTTGGGTAATTTTTGGGTAAAATTTTGCCCAATATTTTTAAGAGTGTAACAATAGTATTGCCAACAGACAGGACAGAATGATGTACTGTATATAGCATTTTGGTCGTCGTGAGAAGTACTGTAACTGGACTTCCTGATGAATATTATATATAGACTAGAACAAATATGACTTCGAGATTCTCTGTTCATAAATTCTATCCTCCATACCTTCATCACCATGATTACGTTATCCGTTACGTACAACGGGTTTTTGTTATGATAGCACTTCGCCACTCGATCACGGCGTTGGTGCTGCTATGGTGGTATAGATTTTCTCGCCCGACCCAGCAGCTAGCAGCGTCGCTGATAAACAATAACATCGAACCGTCAAACCAATTTACATCATCATGAAGCTGGACTTCACGACATCGACATCATACACACGCACAGTGCGTTGACATCATATTCAATAATGATATTGATGCATATTTGTTATTAATGCAAGTCTGTGAATGCATTATTTTTTATCTAGTCTTGTTTAGCCGATATTAATCAGCGTTTTTGGTATATGTATAGTATGTCTCTCGCCTGAACCAGCCCAGCAGCGTCGCGGATAAACAATAACATCGAACCGTCAAACCAATCTGCATCATCATGTTCATACTGAGCTGGGCTTCCGATATCGACATACACGCACAGTGCGTTGACATCATATAGTAGATAATATTATTGATACATATTCATGCAAGTTTATGGAAGCGTTTATCTAGATATGTAGGGCAAAAATCAGCGTTTTTAAAAGAGAGAGAGCGGCAAAGTTTCCTATGAGGGGAATAACATCAGTTAAAAATAGGTCGTTATTAATATATTTCCCCATTCGTTAATACTTAAGGTTATACTGTACCTATGATCCTATGGGGACGCATGAAATTCTACAGGGGGTTTTGCCCCCTCCCTTTACCCCTCGACCCCCTTTAATAGGTATATACGACACCATTCTCAAGATCCGTATAGTCAACTTGTCGTGTACGATGGAGTTCGTCGTTAGAATATGAATACCAGACAATCTTATAGGGTATTATGATAACTGTTACATTAGGATCTGATACGAAACATCCCATTTTTAATAGACGTATCCTCCATACTAAATGACAATCAACCTAAAATAAGATTAAAGTCCGAGCTTGGATGTCGATCGAATGATAACATTTACCTATCAGAAATTAGTCGAATCTTGCAACAGCACAAGCTCCCAAACAAGTTCAATACAAAAACGATGCTTATCATTATAGAGTATAACGTTGTGAAGTTGATATTATGTAGAACATTAACACTGTGAAAGGCAGCATTCTATTTTTAATTAATAATATTGTGTAATTACGTTTTTATTGGCTGATATCCATTATTTTGTCTACACAATGTATTTCATGTAGTTCCGTTTTATGTGCGTTTGTGTGCATTCACTGCATTGTGTATATTTTCTTTTGTTCGGGTAGTATGTGTGTGTATGTTAGTGTGTGCGTGCGTGCGTGCGCGCGCGCGTGTGTGTGTGTGTGTGTGTGTGTGTGTGTGTGCGTGTGCGTGTGCGTGTGTGTGTGTGTGTGTGTGTGTGTGTGTGTGTGTGTGTGTGTGTGTGTGTGTGTGTGTGTGTGTGTGTGTGCGCGTGTGTGCGTGTGTGCGTGTGTGTGTGTGTGTGTGTGTGTGTTCGTTCGTGCGTGCGTGCGTGCGTGCGTGCGTGCGTGCGTGCGTATAACGTATTTGCGTGTATATGTGTGTGTGTGTGTGTGCATATGCGTATGGTTCCGTGTTTCCTTTGAGCATTGTTTACTTAGAGCATTCTATAAGGTACTCAAGTTCAAATTAAACATGATATTCTATAATTCACCACATGCATGTGTATCATGTTAATCCAAGGAGGTATAAGGTATTTATACCTCCTTGGTTATTCGCAGATAGGAGTGTTTGTGTCCCGTCCACATGTGTTCAACAGATTGCCAGAGCGCAAGGTCACATGCAAAAGTCAAGCATAATTTATAAGATTTGTAAAATATTCAACCCTACCATGGTGACTGATATTTATTAATAATGTATAACGTATATATTTACTGTATAGAGCGATAGAGAAAGAGCGTGAAGAGAGAGGGCTGGGATGGTGTGTGTGTTTGTGTGGGGGGGGGGGGGGGGGGAGAATTACTGATGTAGGGGGGTGGGGTGAATGGGAAAGAGGGACAGATAATACAGATCATAAAGCGAGAGGATAGTTGACGCAAAGAGGTTCTATTGCCTTCTTGATTGACGTCTAACAGAAGAGAGAGTGGAAAGAGGGGGGGGGGGGGGGGGGGAGAAAATACAGAGTTCAATGGTGAAGCGAGTGTCAGTGCGTGGAGGATCGAGGTAGATAGAAGGGGGGGGGGGGTTGGAGGGGCATTATAGAGTCAAATATAGGCAGACAAAGAAGATGTACACGGTTGTATGTAAAGAGACAATCAGAAGTATCTTCGCGAGGAAACATGCAACATATGAAAGTACAAAATAACATTTAGAGGAAGATAAAATAGTTCATCCCTGCCAATAAAAAATAAAAAATAAAAAATCTGAAAGGTTACTTTACGTTACATTATTATACGACCGTGTTCAAGTCGTTAATTTAGTAGGTAATTTGGTGAACGTGCGTATTAAAGCACTCGATGATGTATGGCATGATCAGTTTTACATGACTTGTCGATGTGTCCAAGAAACTGGCAAAATACAACCTCAGAACTTATGCTTACCTATAGTTTTGGGCCAACCATACTGTTTATCTATCATTATACGGTGAACCTGGGCGTTCGTATACCCCCGTGATAGAATTATATACCAGACTTTGGATACATAATTCTTTTTAGCGAGAAGCACTGCATCAAAGTCAAGCTAAATTTCGAGAATAAATTGCGTTCAACTAGTATAGCTCTCACCTCCACGCGCCTGATGGTTTTTCAGTGAGTGCATTTCCACCGGTGAATCTTCCCGCCATTTTTTTGTCCCCATAATTTTTTTCTCTCACCTTATTATTTTTCCTTTCCTGTTGTTTGTGTCTTGGTATAAATAACATATGATAATCTCATTCCAATCTCATTCCACTCTTCGTGTATGTGTAAGGGTTATAGGTCATGACTGTACACCAAGACAAGTGTATATCTTCACTTTATCATGCGACAAAGTGAGCGTATCTTGAACACGATCATTTATTGTCTAGCGACTAGCATATTTAGTTATCCATGTTTTATAGTAAAAGAGCAGGCATATTACATTGAATCAAATTCAATTGAATTCAACTTTATTTGTTTGTGTCAATAAAATATACATATAATATATATTACCCATGTAAGAACAAGAAATTCGTACGAAACAGAGGAAACCGGAGACGGATCCATAATGATATCAAATGGGATGATCATCGATATTGTTATGAAAACAAATTATTTCTTCATACAGTTACCATGGTTACTTTGTTACATTGTCGAAGGACAAATCGCATAACTGTTCATTGCGGATGTGAACACAATCAGGTGTCGTGCTACGTGTATTTATGCATGTTTAAATGGTCTGGTTGAAAATCAGTTTAGGCGAAATTTATCAAGATATGATAATATTATTTTCATATTACTGTATCGTTGCAAGATGGTGTATGAAAACATTACATGAAACACTTCTCGAAACACGTTTTATTTTCATTTTGTATTAATTGTGTTCATATTTGCTGATATCATTTCCCATGATATGTTCACGGATTATCTTCCAAGCAATTGTATATACAGGAAACATTTCACGTAACGCTTCTTCGAGACACGTTTCATGTTTGTCTTTCTTTGTTTTCATGTTTGTCTCTATTTCTCAATACGAATCAATTTCCCATGAAATTGTCACGGATTATATCTTCAAATCGGAGACAATTGAAATGATATTCCCCGATCCAACCAAAATGTGTGCAACATTGACATTATAACGAAGTTACAAAGTACTTGTATTAAATGAAATTTACCGAGTTTTCGTTCATTTATTGGATATAATATGCACGACCTTTCTCTTCCCGCGTAAAGTATAATTCGAACCCGCTGCGGTATACCTACCATATACCTATAGCACAGCCAAGATATAATGAAATCATTCGCACATTAAATGTAAAGTGCACCTCACCATTCTCTATGAATTCCCGCCTGAAATGTTTATGGGGTAGATATTCGCAGCAGCGAACATGATTTAACAATGTCAAAGGTTATCGATAAATTTGTCGGAGGAAAACAACTTCAAAACGTATAATAAACTCATGTATACAATATACGTCTATTATTATGTTTGTGTCTACCAATTCAATAATTCTGTCACAGAAGATCCTTATTATCCAATAATAGACAAATATTATGTCGTATATAATTATAAAGTTGCCTATCTAATACAGACCTTTCTCTGAGCCTTGAAAGCTTTTAAATATTGCATTGTGCATAGTCTACCCCTACTTTGGGCCGCGCCGCCCAATCAAGGTCTGGAAATTATCGGTTGATGGGCTTGAAATGATCGGGAGAGGGTCACATGATGACGTTTTAATGATGTTTTAATTATCTACTACCACTTTACCACCACCATGCCTCCCACTACCTCTTTGGCTCTTTCTACTAGTAATTCTACTTCTACTTTTGCTTTCAGTATTTCTATTTAGTACTCTTTTCTATTATACTATTCCTAACACCGCTGCTGCAGATACTGATAGTACTGGTGCTATATTAATATCACAATAACTACGTCGATTTTTAGGGTTTGACCTACCAATAATCATCAAAATACGGAAGCTGCTGTCATCGAAGATACCAATACAAATATGTTCCAAATAAAGCCACTTATTTTACTGTAGACCTTTAGCTGAACTGAGCCTTAAAAGCTTTTTAATATTGCATTGTGTCTCCCCCTATATATACTTTGGGGCCGCGCCGCCCAATCACGGTTCGACAATTATCGGTTGATGGGCTTGAAATGATCGGGAGAGGGTCTGATGATGACTTGTTAATCATCTTTGGGTCTGTGACCTTATAAATCATGCATGAGGCTGATACGCGCTCACTGGAGTATGTTGTATTGGAAAGGAACATGGCGATGAGCCGCATCTTAAAGGTCTATAAGCCATCCATGCATCAGCTTTGATTTCTATGATCATTATTAATGGTCATCATTATGACGCCTAATGTTAATCATTTGAGTTTTTGTTGAAGATGTCACAATAGTCTTTATAATAATCATTGTTATCTTTGAATACTTGGGATAAATTATACGTATGATTGATATTGGTATTATATAGATGATCACCATTAGCATCACTATAGCTATTATATAGATGATCACCATTAGCATCACTATAGCCTAGTAGAAAGTTTCAGTAGTCGAAGGAGCAGTATTGTATAACGATAAATATTACGGCGGTCACTTGTATTGTTATAACAATAAGAATAAGAATGATTATCATCATCATCATCATTATCATCATCATCATCATCATCATCATCATCATCGTCATCATCATCATCATCATCATCATCATCATCATCATCATCATCATCACATCATCATCATCATCATCATCATCATCAACATCATCAATGTTCATTATCATCATTATCATCATCATCATCATCATCCCCATCAACATCAGTATTAAAATAATAGTAATACTATTATTCTGTTAGCATGTTTAGAATCAGTAACAATCCGTAGCAACAATAGGCCCGCTAAACTGGCGTAGCCACGATGGGTTCCCGTTTTAGCTGCATAATTGCTGCCTTTGTGATACTGTTCTTCGCCCCCAATTGTATCAGTTATCTAGTTACGCCACTCTTGTTAGCAAGAATAGTTGAAGGATGCGATCATCATTGTCTATGCCAGTTTCCCTGTCGATGATTTATGACTTAATGTTATTGTCATTATAGAGAAAGGACGGGGGGTACCAACGTGCCTGTGGTCTAGCTCTTCCCGTCTACTGTGTGACGCCGGTAGAATGAAACATGAAATAATCCTGGAAGTCATCACCAATTAAGAACAGTCGCAGGGTGCGTTGAAAGAGTGATCCATTAACTGTTCAAATTCAACCAAAATCACTTGGAGCTTTCACATTAATTTTCTACTGTACCTTGTTGTTTCGCTTTTGATAGTACTTGTAGAACATTGAGGTGGGTTTTGATTTTTCAAATGTATCCCTAATTATGAAGATAGGT